>APFE030055912.1:0-46496 GCA_000404065.3 Pinus taeda | reverse complement strand
ATGTTTTCCGCAATAGTACATGATCAGGATAATCTCCATTGAATATGTGTTAAATTATTCAAAATTTCTACATGACATACCCTTGAATGATCACATGGTTGGAATATTAGATGGATTATTGGAATGACAAATTAATGGAGGCTGCACTATAACATATCACTACACCATTATGTGATGACATGGATGATACACTCATTGTTGGACACTATCATGATGACATGGATGTCCTACATGATCCTATGATGATGAAGAAGCCAAATAATGCAGAAGATAAACAATAGACAAACCAAACAAAGAAGCCATACTGTCCTAATCATTTTTTGCACTAAATAATTCAAGGGCAGTCACAAAGAAGAAAAAAACTCACCACCTTAGAGGCAGTCTTTCAACATGGGACCTAGGTCATCTAAAAGAGGATTTTTCCTCTTTCTAATGAGCTATTACTTTCCCCGAAACTCCAAATAGTTTGGGAGATATTGAATATTTGAGTTAAGGAAATTATACCTATCAGCTAGCCGACCTATACCTGGAAACTTAAGTTGGCCTACCTCCAGTGACGTGTCTTTTTGTTTTTCCTTGCGAAAACACTATTTATAAAGGTTTGGACATCATTTATTTGGCATCATTTTTAGTGAATAAGATACATAACAAAGCTTTATTTCACATCTCGTGAACACAAGGGAGGAAGGCTTAAGATTTAAGAAAAAAGAGATTTAATTTGACTAGGCCCTAAATCTATTGGACTATGTATTATTTCATGAATCAGACTGCACCTGTGGTGGACTTCATGCCTCAGACACCTTTAGAATTGAAGTGATTTGTTATTCTCTACTCAAGCTATAGTATACTATTACTATGTAGTGTATCTCCTTAACTTGGACTGTGATAAACCACCTCTGACTGTGTGGAACAGTTTTCTGATTGGTACAATTGTAGGAAGAAGGCCATGCTACTATAGCCTATTGGGAAATGCTTGGAAGGCCTTGAGACAAGGTTGTATGGTCTTCTAGGAATAGTGAATAGAAATAACGTCATCTTGAAGCGAGAATGTAGTTGTGGAAGGATCGATTGGGCAGTTTTAAGAAGGCTATAGTAGTGGGTTACTTGCCTTAACCAGGAACAACAATTACAGCAATAAATAGACTTACAAGCCTACCTTATGAGTCTATCTATTCATATTTTGTGTAGACTTAATTTACCTCTTGTAAAGTAGATCAGTTGACGCTTTTGAGCATATTTTTGAAGGCATTCTTAAAGCGACTTGTTGAAGAATTTATGTGCAGACTTGAGAGCAGCCTTTGAACATTGGAACTTTGTTCTCTCTAGAGCAGTTATTAAACTTGTTACAGTCCTCTTGAAGAGCCATTTGAAGAATTGATTAAATTCCTTACTGAGTCACATTGAAGATCTAATATTGTGGAGAGTTCTTGGGGCAGCTTGTGGAAAACCTTCTTGAAGCATAACTTGAAGATTTGTAAAAGCAACTTAACTATTTGAGAAAAAATTGAAGCAGTAAAGACACCTTGTAGTAGCTGATCTTGAAAGCATTCGTGTAGACACAATGATGCACTGCTGAAGGCCCTCATGATGTGACCTTCGAGATTGTGTTTTGGGTACCATGAAGGATAATGAAGACACCTTCATGTAAAGAGATCAAGGTTGTCATTGATGATATGATGTGGAGATTGTGATGAAGCTGAAGACTAACAGGGCTCGGTGAGGAAGTTTTGGGAGCCATGAAGTACAACCAAACATACTTTGACAAAGAAAAGCTATAGGATTGGTGTCCTTGGAGTTGGTGATCCTAAACTCAAGGTTGGTGCCTTGGATAAGATAGGGTCGAAGCCCTAGAGGTTGGAGCCTCACTAAAGTCCAAGTAGGTGCTTGGCACATCCCAGGTTGGAGCCTGGGTGTCTTCATCAAGGTTTGGAGCCTTACCCATATTGTATATTATTCATTATAAATATTATATTAATAAAAGCATTTACTTCTATTTCTCATTTTGTGTTCTAAATATAAATGATCTAACTGGTAAAAGTAACAATTGAAAAGAAATATTGATTCACCCCCCTCTCAGTAGTTCCAACAATTTGTATCGGAGCCAGTACCTTCACTCAAAGTCTAACAAATTAAAGGTTTATCATTAGAACACAAATGGTGAAGCCAAGGAAGAGAGTCTCCAATCCTCCTAAAGATGTGTCTCCCTCAACCACCAAAATTGAAGTCAATCAATTTATGAAGGCTCCATTGTTCAATGGAAACTTTGATATATGGGAGGCAAGAATGAGGAATTTATTAAAGACTCAAGGCTTTGAAGTCTGGAAATCAGTGATTGTTGATAGCTTGATGGATGGAGAATCCAAGGAACATGATATAAGAGCAACGAAAGCAATCTTGAATGGGCTACTTGATTCTATGAAGGCTAATTTTGAAAAATGTTCGTCAGCAAAAGGCATATGGGATAAAATTCATGATCTTCACTCAAAAGGAGCATTGACAATGATCTCTAGCCAAGAAAATGATGGAAAACAAGAAGGAAATCTAGAGCCCATCAAGGAAGGTAAAGATAAGAGTGATAACATCAAGGCTAAAGAAGACCTAGAAGATGAAGAGAATGAAAAAGATTTTGAAGAAGATCTCCTCACTAAACTTATGGCTACCATGGAAGAGATTAAAATTTTGAAAAATGAAAATGAGGAACTTAAGAAGAAAGTGCAAGTTGGTGACCAGGACAAGACAAGGAAGGAAGTTGACCTTGTCAAGCTTCAAGTACAAGAAAGAGATGAGGAGCTCGCCAAGATAAAGGAATAATTTCATCAAAACAAGAGAAAGCATCATGAAGAAGTCATATCCATGAAAAATCAATTGGATAAGGCAAAGAAACGGGAATATGCCTTGTCAAACCACCTTGAACAAAGGCGCAAAAGCTTGAACAAACTTGAAGCAGAGATTGGTCAATGCAAGGAAGAGGTCTCCTCCCTTCGATCTCAACTAGAAGAAGCAAGGAAAAAAGCATAAGGAGTTGAGAAGGTTATGGAAGATTTGACATTCATAGAAGGACAAGTTGATGAAGTAGAAAAGGAGAGAAACACCATGATATTCCAACTAGAAGAAAAGGAGAATGACGTCACCAAGTTAAAATCAGAAATCACTTCTCTTAAGGCCCAATTGTGTGACACAACCAAGATGATGGAAGAAATGAAGAAGCAAGTAGTTATGAAAGATGAAGACTGTGAAAAGTTCAAAGGAGAAATTGTCTTTCTTAAAAAGGAATTTGACTTTCTGAATAAGAACTTGAAAATCTCTCAAACCCTAGATGACATCTTAAATCATCAAAGGTATCCCCTTGATAAATCAAGTCTTGGCTATGCAAGTGAATCCTCAAGCAAGAATGATGCAAACCCTAATGCTTCAAACAACAAGGATGTGAGGAAGCTTGGAAGAAATGTTGATGCTCCCAATTCTAGCAAAGGGAAGGAGAAGAGTCAAGACAACTATCGAAGAAACCTTCCTCCAAGAAGAAATGCAGATGGTGTCAAGGATGCAAGAAGAAATCGTTATTATCAAAGGATCCCAAGGCAAAAAGAATTCAGAAGTACATCAAGGAAACCTTCTTCTCCCAGGTACCAAATTATATTTCTTGGTTATTGTTATTCTTGTACGAACTTTGGGCACATGGCAAAATATTGTAGGGCATATTACAAAGATAAATATAATGGTACTTGTCAATCTTCGAGAAGCAATTATGCAAGAAGTCATGAATTCTTATTCATGAACAACATAGAGTGCTTCAAGTGTCATAACATTGGTCATATGGCACGTAATCGTAACTTGATTTGGGCTCCTACATCCGCTAGAATTATGGTACGGAAGAAAGTTACATAAGTATGGAGAAGGAAGCAAATTGAATTCGGAAGTCCCTTGAACACTCTAGCCAACAACACATGTTGTTGACTTGTTGTAGCCATCCTCGATAGTCCAAGTATTTGATGGAGACTCTGCCAAAAGGAAGACCATGCATATAGTTAGGGGGAGCTTATGATGATTAAGCATTCTTGCAGAAGTTATCCATGAATGGGCCCTGTGAAATCCTTGATGGACAATTATCCTTTGATAGATCATCTCTTGGGAACACTCCACTGAAGAACATAATCCTTATTCAGTCGATGGACTATTGTTGGAGATATCTTCCACTTGATCATTAAGCAAGTAATATTTGCTGAGCTAGAAGATTTTGTGCAGGCGGGAAGAGTTGGTTCATCCATGAAGAAATGCAAACACATCTATCATGTACCATATTGCCAGAAGGAAGAGCACCATGACACGAGAGTAACATACCCATGAAGATCTATTATTCATGAAGAAAGGAAGCAGCTCGACAGGGGGAGTTCTTGGACACCCCATTTTCCATTGATGTCAAAGGGGGAGAGAATGTTGAAAGGGCAGGAATATTTCCATCAATGACAAAGGGGGAGATTGTTAATCTAGGTTTTCTTTTATGTCAATATGGCATTGACTGAGATGTCAATATTCTTGAGATGCCTAGTTCTAGATGATGATGCCATGACTCTTGGTTGAGTAGGATACCATCAATGAAGATGTCAAGTCACGAAGAAGTCAAACCACTAATTAAGGAATCCCTAAGAAGTAATTGATCTAATGTTGCATGCACTTGATGATCTAGACTTTAACCCTTGAGGACATATGGATGACAACATGTGATGATGACATACACTTGAATGATCACATGGTTGGAAGATTAAATGGATGATCTCACTCGATGATTGGAATGACAAATTAATGGAGGTTGCAATATAACACATCACAACACCATTACGTGATGACATGGATGATACACTCATTGTTGGACATTATCATGATGACGTGGATGTCCTACATGATACTATGATGATGAAGAAGCCAAATAATGGAGAATATAAACAATAGAGAAACCAAACAAAGAAGCCATATTGTCCTAATCATTTTCTGCACTGAATAATTCAAGGGCAGTCACAAAGAAAAATGTTTTTCACCACCTTAGAGGTAGTCTTTCAACATGGGACCTAGGCCATCTGAAAGAGGATTTTTTTCGCTTTCCAATGAGCTATTACTTTCCCCAAAACTCCAAATAGTTTGGGATATATTGAATATTTGAGTTAAGGAAATTATACCTATTAGCTAGCCGACCTATACCTGAACACTTAAGTCGGCCTACCTCCAGTGACGTGTCTTTTCATTTTGCCTTACGAAAACACTATTTATAAAGGTTTGGACCTCATTTATTTGGCATCATTTTCAGTGAATAAGATACATAACAGAGCTTTAGTTCACATCTCGTGAACACACGGGAGGAAGGCTTAAGATTTAAGGAAAAAGAGATTTAATTTGACTGGGCCCTAAATCTATTGGACTGTGTATTATTTCATGAATCAAACTGCACCTGTGGTGGACTTCATACCTCAGACACCTTCAGAATTGAAGTGTATCTGTTATTCTTTGCTCAAGTTGTAGTATATTATTATTGTGCAGTGTATCTCCTTAACTCGGACTGTGATAAACCACCTCTGATTGTGTGGAACAGTTTGTTGATTGGTGCAGTCGTAGGAAGAAGGCCACGCTGCTACAGCCTATTGGGAAATGGATAGAAGGCCTTGAAACAAGGATGTATGGTCTTCTAGGAACAATGAATAGAAATAACATCATCTTGAAGCGAGACTGCAGTTGTGGAAGGATCGATTGGGCAGTTTTAAGAAGGTTGTAGCAGTGGGTTACTTGCCCTAACCAAGAACAACAATTACAGTAATAAACAGACTTACAAGCCTACCTTATGAGCATATCTATACATATTTGGTGCAAACTTAATTGACCTCTTGTAAAGTAGATTAGTTGACACTTTTGAGCATATTTTTGAAGGCATTCTTAAAGCAACTTGTTGAAGAATTAATGTGTAGACTTGAGAGCAACCTTTGAACATTGGAACTTTGTTCTCTCTGGAGCAGTTATTAAACTTGTTGTAGTCCTCTTGAAGAACCTTTTGAAGAATTGATTAAATGCCTTATTGAGTCACATTGAAGATTTAAGATTGTGGAGAGTTCTTGGGGCAGCTTGTGGAAAACCTTCTTGAAGCATAACTTGAAGATTTGTACAAGCAACTTGACTATTTGAGAAAAGATTGAAGTAGTAAAGACACCTTGTAGCAGTTGATCTTAAAAGCATTCTTGGAGACACAATGATGCACTGCTGAAGGCCCTCATGATGTTACCTTGAAGATTGTGTTCTGGGTACCGTGAAGGACAATGGAGACACCTTCATGTAAAGAGATCAAGGTTTTCATTGATGATATGACATGGAGACTATGATGAATCTGAAGACTAACAGGGCTCGGTGAAGAATTTTTGGGAGCCGTGAAGTACAACCAAACATACTTTGACAAAGAAAAGTTATAGGACTGGTGTCCTTGGAGTTGGTGCTCCTAAACTCAAGGTTGGTGCCTTGGATAAGATAGGGTCGAAGCCCTAGAGGTTGGAGCCTCACTAAAGTCCAAGTAGGTGCTTAGTACATCCCAGGTTGGAGCTTGGGTGTCTTCATCAAGTGTTGGAGCCCTACCCATATTGTATATGATTCATTATAAATATTATATTAATAAAAGTATTTACTTCTATTGCTCATTTTGTGTTCTAAATATAAATGATATAACTGGTAAAAGTAACAATTGGACATTATTTAGTAAGTAAAAGAAAGGAAGAGGAGTGCATGGGGCTGAAAGGAGATCACAAGTTGATGCCAAGGTAGGGTAGGCATGGCCGCCCTGGCCAAGGGAGCAGAACCTAGCAGGAGCAGAAAGGAATGATGGGGGAAAGTGTCAATACGAACGAAGACAACGTGGAAGCCGTGGATCGATAGACAGCAGGAAGACAAGACTGTGACAGGCGGGGTTTTTTTTTATAGGGTCAAAGAATTCAAGGTCGCGGCTCTGGCAAAAGGATGGTTCAAGGTGAATTTTGAAAATAAAGAAGCAGCGGACTGGGGGATGGTGCGAAACTGGGCTTTTGGCAATTATCCGATACTATTCAAGAGATGGATCCCTTTGTTTGATGCTATGCATGAAAGGACAGACACATTTCCTGTTTGGGTGCAAGCCCCAGGATTGCCCTCATTCCTCTGGGTAGAATCAGTTTTTAGGTAAATTGGGAACAGGCTGGACACTTTTCTGGAGGCGGACATGTCTTTTCTGCAAACCCAAAATATGGCGATGGCCCAGATACTGGTAAATCTAAACCCCAGGGGAGGATTGGTGGAAAAGATAAACATCCAGTACAGAGAATATGTTTACGAGCAAATTCTCGACTACGAGCATCTCCCTTTCAGATGCCATAGGTGCCATGCCTATGGACATCTAGCAAGAGACTGTCCCATGGGGAAACGCAAAAGAAGAAACCAGAAACCGTCGAAGGATGAAGGCATGTACGAGGAATAGAAACAGCATGCTTAGGAATTGGAAATAAAGAAGAACCCAGTGCCAGATTCGATGGAGGTGGACTATCAGCTGGGGGAAAAGGAATTAGAACAGATCCCAGTCATCTCTCCAGGCAGGGATGGAAGGAATGGAACAGAACGCAATAAACAAGGAGCGACTGGATCAGAGCCTGTCATTAAAAGCTCGAATCAGAAGCCTAACAATGAACTTCCAGCATCCATGAGTATTTCTCCAGCTGAAGACATCCCGGGTATGAGACTAGACTCAAGTAACCCATCTTCCACTCTTTCTAAAGATGATTGCTTGATTGCTAGCTTGAATACTAAAAAACGCCCGCTTGATGATCAATTACATATTGAAAATTTTGTTGAAAATATCACGGCTGCCATCCCGTCCATTGATTTGAACTGTGAGGATGAACCCCGGGAGGAAATTAAACCTGTCTCGACCTCCCTTTCCTGTCATTATAACCTAAGATCCCTAGATAAAAAAAACTGAGCGTCTAGGATCTTTTGGAGGAATAGGTCGAACCTCTCCTCAGATAAAGAAAGTGAGGGGTAGGAAATCGAGATTATCTAATGCCAAGGTTAGAGAAAAGATTGATGTTGCAGATGGGAAACAAATGACAATCCATGGGGCACTTAGAGCTAGAAAACACCAAGAGACAGTAATTAAATGATTCTCTTATCCTGGAACTGTAGGGGGTTAGCCAGTAAACCCAAAAAACTGGCCTTAAAAGAGCTTGTTCTGAGCTCGAGTCCAGATTATATCCTTCTGCAAGAAACCTTAGGCAACAGTGTCGAAGTAGAAAAAGCCCTTACGGCTCTACTTCCGAGGTGGCGGTTCTGTGTTATGGACTCTATCGACCACTCAGGAGGAATGGCTATAGGGTACAAAGAAGGAAGAGTGAGAATTCTAAATCAGTGGGGTTTGCATCGTGTTATGGGAGCAGAGATTCAAACTACAGATCTTGATGTTCCTCTTACAATTGTAAATATATATGGGCCCTGTCAGGGAAGGATGGAGTTTTGGAACAACCTTCTGTCAAAAGATTTAATGGGAAAAAGTAACATGGTTCTGGGTGGAGACATAAATTTCTCTTTAGGGAGGGTCGAAACTTGCGGTCCGGCAGCTAGAGAAGATATGTTGTCAGAATTCTTTCAAAGAGCCATAACCTCTCATAATCTAATAGATATAAATCTCATTAAAATGAAACCGACATGGAGGAATCGAAGAGCAGGAGAGGCCAGAGTTGCAAAGAGGCTGGATCATTTTCTTTTGAGTGAAGACTTGACTGCCAGTATTCCTATGTTTCGACAGTGGGTGGGAGAGGGGGGAAACTCGGACCATTTCCCGATCTTCCTAGAGTTATCCAATTTACCTAGGAAACCACCAGCGCCTTTTAAATTTAATGCAACATGGTTGCAAGAGGAATCCTATGAAAAGATTTTCAAGGAAACTTGGATCCACTCAGATGGAAGATCCCAGGAGGGGAAAGGTTTTCTGTTCATGGAAATTTTAAAAAAGTTTTAAAAAGAAACTATTGAATGGGCAAAGTCAAGGAGGAAGAGACAGAAAGAGGATTTAGTACACATAAATGAAGAGCTCCAAAGGATGGAATGTACAGAGATAGACGGCTACAGATCACAGGAATCAAAAGAGAAAATTTTAATGCTAGAAAAACAAAGGGACCAAATTCTACTGGCAAAAGAAGAGGAATGGAGGCTAAAGAGCAAGGCAATATGGCTGAAGGCTGGGGATGAAAACACGAAGTTTTTCCACAACTATGCAAAAGGGCGTAAAAATGCAAATACAATATGGAAGCTAAAAAACGAGGAGGGTGAAGAGGCTAACACTTTCGAGGAACTTTCTCTTCTGGGAAGGAACCACTTGCAGAGCCTGTTCTCGGATCAGGGGGAAATCACATTAGCAAAAATTATCAGGACTACTCAATGCTTCCCCAGATATGTAGAGGGCAAGGAGGTAGACAGTCTAATGCATGAAGTCTTAAAGGAGGAAGTAGAAAGTGTTATAAAATCAATGGCAAAATACAAGAGCCTAGGGCCGGACGGATGGACCATAGAGCTATTTCAACATTTTTTTGAACAAATTGGGACAAAACTAACCGAGGTAGTGGAAGAGTCTAGGAGGAAAGGAGAGGTATACAGTCCCTTAAACACAACATTCATAGCTCTTATCCCGAAGGAGGAGAACCGGACTCATTTGAAGACTTTAGGCCAATATCTTTATGTAACTGTATCTACAAAATCATTGCCAAATTGATAGCAGTAAGGCTAAAACCAATTCTTTCAAGATGCATTTCAAATGAGAAGTTTGGTTTTTTGGATGGAAGGCAGATACATGAAGCTATAGGAGTGGCACAGGAAACTATTCACATTGTCAAGCAAATGAAAAGAAAGGGAGCAGTGATAAAAATTGACTTATCAAAAGCATACGATAGAATAAGCTGGGTTTATATAAGGATGCTTCTTACCCATCTAGGATTTAAATATGAATTCATCAGATGGATAATGGGATATATCTCCAATGTAAGCTTTGCAATTCTAATAAATGGGGTAGCCACTCCTTTCTTCAAAAGCTTCAGGGGTTAAGACAGGGATGCCCCTTATCGCCACTGCTTTTCCTGTTGGTGGCAGAAGGCCTAAGTCACCTGATTCGATTAGCCAAAAGAGAGGGAGTAGTAAAAGGATTAGAGGTAGCAGTCAACATTCTTATCACCCACCTCTTGTTTGTGGACGACATCTTACTATTCACAAATGGAAGTCTGAATGAAATTAAGGAATTAAAAAATATTCTGGATCTATTCTTGAAAGTGACTGGAATGCAAATAAATTATAGAAAGTCCCTGCTTATCACTGAAGGTTTAAGCAAAAATGAGAAAAACCAAATCTCCGCCCTTCTTCCCTTTGAAGTGCACAGCATGGAGACTGCTTTCAAATATTTAGTATTTTGGCTTAAGCCTAACGCATATAGGAACCAAGATTGGAACTGGCTGGTGGCCAAAACTGAATCCAGAATATCTCAATGGAGTTACAAATGGCTATCCCGAGCAGGAAGACTGACTTTGATCAAATCAGTGCTCCTTGCCATGCCAGTCTACTGGGTTGCACTAACATGGGTTCCAAAGCGGATTCTAAGGAAGATAAATAGGATCTATAGTAGGTTTCTTTAGGCAGGCTCAAAGGAGGAATCTGTTCTTCCTTGGGTAGCCTGGGATAAAATAGCAAGACCAAAAGAATGGGGTGGATGGGGGATAAAAAACCTTTCAGATTTCAGTACATCTCTGGCAGCAAAATCAGGATGGAGAATAATCAAAATGGAGAATCTCTAGACAAAAGTGGTAAATATATTGACCCATCACCTCTAGAAGAATGGATAAGGATGGAAAGTAAGAAGGAGAAAAATGGTTCGGTGGTGTGGAAAGCCACTGTGGAGGCTTTCAAGGTGATAGAACAAGGGCTGGCATGGAAGATTGGGAATGGGGAAAACCTGAAGCTAGGGAAAGATCCTTGGGTTGGATGAAATGAAAACTATGCTCTCTCTCCAGGCCTAATCAGACATCTAGCATCCAAAGGTATCAGGCATCTAAGTCAAGTTGAGAAAATTGGTTTCTCAACGATTTGGGGGCAAGCCTGGAAATCTAGTGAAGAGTTAGGCCTGCGCCCGTTCTGGTGGAACGAATGGAAGGTATTCACCGAGGACTTAACTCGTTCCAATGTAAGGTTAAGGGACAGACAGGATCAACTGATCTGGGCACACGCGGAAAAGGGTTCGTATTCCCCAAAATTCGCTATAAATTCTTAATGAACAGAAAAGGATGGGGAGACCCAGAATGGTGGTACAAGCTGATCTGGAAACTCAAATGTCCAGCAAAAGCTAGACTATTCTTTTGGTGCATTTTAAAAAGAAAAATTCCTACATGGGATCTGCTTCAAGCTAGGTACAAGCAAGGGTCGGGGAGATGCTCTATATGCAAATCGGATTCTGAGAACATAAGCCATACTTTCATCACATGCCCTTTTGTCAAATTAGTTTGGGCAGAGATCGGGAAACTCATAGGGAAAAGGATTGAATGGGAGGGGGGAAATCTTCAGGAGGTTTGGGAAAAACGGTGGCGCAACTATCCTGGTAAAATGAGAAATCTTCCTCCTATAATATGTTGGGGAATATGGATTGCAAGAAATCGGAGTATTTTCATGGAGAAAGAAACCACAGCTGAATCAATTGCAATTCAAAGTTTTTTTATCCTTGAAAGTATTCCAGATTCAGAAGAAGAAAGCAACATTAGGCAAATTAGGGAGGAACAAATCCAAGAAGGGATTCCATGGGCATATTTCGACGGAGCATCTTAGAACAACATTGTAGGAGCAGGAATGATCATTCATTTAAACAAAACCAAGTCTTTAAAAGCATCTGTAGGACTAGGCACAGGGACAAATAATTATGCAGAACTTTCAGCCTTAAAACTCCTTCTATGCTGGCTTATTCACAGGAACATCCTTACAGTTCAGATCTTTGGAGACTCTTTAACTGTGGTCAATTGGGTCAACGGTCAAAGTAGATGTCACAGTTATATGCTTAATCCTTTGCTTGAAGAAATTATGTCCTTAAAGATCTCCTTTAATGTATTTTCAATCGGTCCTATCTATAGGGAGCGAAATGGAACAGTGGATTCCCTTTCTAAAGAAGGTTTACAGCAAACTATGGGCATTTGGAAAGTAGTGGAAGATGATCAGGGACAGATCCATGTGACGGATCAACCTCCATGCACTTAATGTTTATCATCCATACAGTTATTTTTTTTTGTTTTTGTATGTATTTTTTACATATGTTTTTGCTTTGTCAAGTGGACCTATGGAATTATGCTCTAAACTATCTGTTGATGAAACAATGTCATCATTTTTATTTATGTCCTTCGCTATTCTCATTTTGGGTTGTTTTCCTCTTATGAGGAAGCCTAGGGAACAGTAAAGGGACATTCACAGTTTGATCACTTTATTTGGACTTATGCTGAATGCATAATGGGCTGAAAACGGAACTGATATTTCATCCTTTCAGCTGATCTTAAGCAGATTTTGAGACACAAAAAGGTCTGCTCTTTTTGTAGAAGCTCTATGACTTCGTCATACAGCAAACGGAATGCCAATGGCATATACTTGTAACTTTTTATGTTTAGTGAAAAGTTCGCTTTTTTCCTTGGAAAAAAATTTAAAAAATTATAAAAAAAAAAACAAAAAAAAAAGTAACAATTGAAGAGAAATATTGATTCACCCCCCTCTCAATATTTCCAACACTAACATCTTCTTAAGCTCTTTCTTTGTAGTACGTAGAAGAACTGGGTTAATTCTCTTAAATTTTTGTTGATGGGGTTTCGCTTCAAGTTTTAATGGAATCTTATGTTCAATCAGAGATGTATCATAAGTTTTTAAATCAACATAGGACTAGGCAAAAACATCCTTATATTTTTTGAGAAGCTTAAGATATTCACTTTTAACTTCAGGAGTTAAAGATGCACAAATTTTTATATTCTTGATTTCTTCATTGGTTCCAATATTAGCTTCTTCAATGTCATCGTGTGAAGAAATGGATTGTGGATTTCTAGGGACATCATTATGATCAAATAATTTTTCCAAAGGAATGAGGCCTTTAGGAATGAAGTTGTTAGATAATTGTATGACGTCATGATCAGCTACTTTTGGATTTAAGTCTGAATTATCTGTAATATCCCCAACCCAGAATATTCCTCAAACACCAACAAAAATCCCAACCAAATATGTGCGAATGATATAATAAGCCAGAAGTGATAAAATAACAGTGGGACAATGTATAATAATGTAAACTAGAAATATAAGCAGATACACAAGAAATGCAGTGAGAAATTGCTAAGCCATTTTATTATACTGAGCAATAAAATGAGTACATGAGGTGAACAGACAGATGTCACCTTGACTTGCACAAGGCAAGTGAAGAAATACTCTCAGAATGACAAGAATGGCCTCTCTGCGTGGATGTTGTTGTTGTGTTGTTGTTGCTTCTAGGAAACAAGTGATGATTTGGGGCTGCTCCCCTCCTCGGAAAAAGCTGAAACTCTGGATTCAAGCTCTACTCAAGAAACCCAGAAAAACCTAGAAACCTTTCCTGGAATGGCTGACCCCCGAAAACACCCCCCTTGGGGTTCTGCGTAGTTCCTCAATGTCCTATGCTGCCACTGAAGAAAACCCCTCTAAATTCTACCTGAAACATTACCTGAAACCCTGCCAAAAATCCTCCAATGAGAGAAGAGCTAGACCCTTGCTCAATCTCCTGGCATAAATCCACCTGCAAAACCTCCAATCCAGCACTGCAACCAAAAGAACTGCGTCCCTCTCCAAGTGTTGCACAGTCCTCCAAAAAGCTGATGAAACTGCTGCTGAAATGATAATAAAACTACTGCTTAAATACCGATGGAAGTACCTTGCCCGAGCAAGCACTCGAAGTCCCCCGGGGCTAAGGGTGAGATCTCCGAACAGAGACACTCGATGCACTAAACAGTGTTGCAGACTAGCTAAACAGCTAGCGTGCTCACAAGTCAAAATAACTAGCTCAAAATGCACATAACTGAATGATCAAAAATCAGGGGGCTCCCATCTATTTTATAGCCTCTGCCTTTCACAATTCCTAGGCTCACCTCCTCCTGCGTGATTCCCCTCTTGCCACGTGTTCTTTTCCTCCTGCGCAGTTCTTCCATGTGTCTGCGTGGGCTCCATTTCTGTGTCCCCCTTTGGCCTCCCTAGCTCCCCTTTAAGTCACAATGTTATGCTACCTAGGAAGTGACTTTTTATTCTAAAGTGAGTTATGTTCCCCTCTTCCTCACTTTTTATTTACAATTAACTATAGAAAGCAAAAACTGAACAAAATCCTATATTCTAATTAGCTATAGCTAATTAGGAATATTACAGTCTCCCCCAGCAAAATGTTGCTTGTCCTCAAGCAACTGAAGTGATGGATGTTGTAAGATCTTCTCACTCTCCCAAGTGGCATCCTCATCTGGCAAATTCTTCCACCTCACCAAGAATTCTCGGACCATCCTGCTCTGCAGCTACCTCTCCCTAGTGTCAATGATAGCCTCTGGCTGCAATACCAAATGCCCCTCATCTGTCATGGTCACCTGCTGCCCCAATGCCTTCTTCAGGCATGATACATGAAAAATGTTATGAATCTTGCTACCTTGGGGCAGTTCCAACTCATGAAACCTGTCCAATCCTGCGTATCACCCTGTATGGCCCATAAAAGCGAGGCTTGAGCTTCTCAGGCTCCTTCTGCTTCAGTGATGACTGTTGATATGGCTGTAATCGTAGGTAGACCATGTCCCCTACCTCGAACTGCCTCTCCACCCGACACCTGTTGGCATATAGCTTTTGATGGTTCTGCGTTGTAGCCATGTTATCCTTGAGAGCTCAGAGGATATCCTAACCCTCTTGGATCCAAATCTTGGCTCTAGGAGCCCTACTATCACCAAACATCACGTCGACAAAAGATGAAGGATGATACCCATATAAGGCATAGAATGGTGACATACCAATGGACATGTGATGTGAAGTATTGTAGCAGTACTCCCCCAGATGCAACCACTTCAGCCACGCTCGCTACTGCCCACTAACATAGTTACACAAGTAGCCCTCCAGCCACTTGTTAACTATCTCTGTCTGCCCATCCGTCTGTGGGTGATAGCTGGTACTCGGTGTCAACTCCATCCCCACCAATCGAAAAAGCTCCTGCGAAAACCCGCCCATGAAACGACTGTCCCTGTCACTGACAATGGTCTTAGGAAGACCATGTAGCCTGAAGATCTCCCTGAAGAACAGCTCAGCCACCTATGCTATTGTATAGTGTGTGGGTATGGTGAAGAAATTTGCGTACTTCATCAGTCGATCAATGATGACAAAGATACAATCCTTGCCCTGTACTATGGGCAACCCTGTGATGAATTCCATCGAAATGCTCTCCCATTTCCCCTTTGGAATGGGAAGGGCTGTAATAAACCCGCGGGATGGCTCATCTCTCCCTTGTTCCTCTGGAAAATATCGCACTCCCGAATGTGTTGGAGCACGTCCTCCTTAAGGCCCTTCCATGAGAACCTCTCTCTAATGGCCCTGTAGGTTTTGGTAAACCCCTGATGTCCTGTCAAAGGTGAATCATGTGATTCCTGGAGTATCTTCTTCTTGAGCTGAGACCCCTCAGTCAAGAAGATCCGGTCCCTCTAATAGATGATCTCATCGACCACCCTGTACTTGTCATTTGCCACCTGCCCATCTAGAACCTCACATGCAAACCTGTCCTTGGAGTACTCTACTAAGAGACGAGCCCTCCAATCTGTATCCAAGCTCATAAGAGACAACATGGCTGGTCTACGTGAAAGGGCATCTGCTACCACATTGTTCTTACCCTTGACATACTCAATGTCAAAGTCATATGCTTGGATCTTACTGATCCACTTCTGCTGCCTCTCCTGTAGCTACTTCTGCTCCAAAAAGAACTTGAGGCTATTGTGATCAGTCCTCACCCTGAACCTGTTGCCTACCAAATATTGTCGGTACTTAGCCAATGCATGCATGATGGCCAGCATCTCCTTGTCGTATATGGAATACAACCTCTCATGCAGAAGGAGCTTCTGGCTCTCAAATGCTATAGGGTGACCTCCCTGCATCAATACTGCGCTGATCCCCTCTCCCAACGCATCACACTCCAAGACAAATGGCTGCGTAAAATCTGGCAATGCAAGCACTGGGCAGCTGCTCATAACCTCTTTGAGCCTGTCAAAGGCTCACTGCGCTGTATCTGACCAACTGAATGCCCCCTTCTTCGTCAAATCTATCAGGGGTGCAGCAAGCTGTGAGAAACCTTTGACGAACTTCCCGTAGTAAGCACAAATTCCAATGAATCCTCGAAGTTCAATCATGTTTCTTGGCTCCGGCCATTCCCTAATGGACCTAATCTTCTCCTTGTGGACCCTCACTCTATCCACCCCTATGATGTGTCCCAGATACAACATCTTCATCAACCCAAACTCACACTTGGAGAGTTTGGTATAGAACTGCTGCTCTTGTAAGATACGTAGTACGGTCCCAATGGGTTGGAGATGCTCCTCCCAAGTCCTGCGATAAATGAGAATATCATCGAAGAATACCAACACAAACTTCCTCAAATGACTACGGAAGATGTGATTCATGCAGAATTTAAATGTAGCTAGGATGTTGGTTAGCCCAAAAGGCATCACTAAGAACTCAAAGTGCCCATAGTGACACCTGAAGGCCATCTTGGGAGTATCTTGCTCCCTCACGTGAATCTGATGGTACCCAGATCTTAAATCAATCTTTGAGAAGAATCTTGCTCCCCTCAACTTGTCCATCAACTCATCGATCCTGGGTATGGGGTACCTGTTCTTCAGGGTTTTCTTGTTCAGGGCTCTGTAGTCAATGCACATCCTCAATGTACCGTCCTTCTTCTTCACCAACACCACAAAAGAAGCAAAAGGACTCGTGCTCGGTCAAATGTGCACAAGAGCTAGAAACTCCTGGATAGCCCGCTCAATCTCGTCCCGATAGGCCTTGGGGTGCCTATAGGGGGTGGTGATCACTGCCTGGATGCCCTGCTCAAGCTCAATAGTGTGCACAAACCCCCGATCCGGTGGTTGTCCTAGTGGAATCTCTCCAAACACTATGGCATACTGATCAAGGATGGACTAGATCTCTGGATGTATCGTCTGCCCTATAGCCCCTGCCTCTAATGCCCGCAGCTCCACTGCCCACTCTATGTTTCCCTTCCAGAATACTTCCTCCATCCGATGAGCCGACACAGTCTGAGGCGGATATGTGTGGTGCCCCCGTATCTTCTCATACCTCTCTGTCTTCTCATCACCCCACTCCATCTCTAGGGTCTTCCAATCCGTCGTGACCTTCCTTAAATTGATAAGCCACTAAACACCCAGTATCATGTTGGTGTCCAGGATATTGACCACGAAAAAGTGGTTAGTCAATGTATAGGTGCCCATCGTCACTGAAAGCTCTGGAACGTATCGAGCACACGTCATGGTCTGATCTCCTAGGACCAAGACTAAAAACCCATCGAAGCTCTATGTCTAAATACCTCTCCACTCAACCATTTGTGCATCGATGAAGTTGTGGGTTTCCCCACTATCAACCAAATCTGATACCTATTGGCCACATACTATCCCTCGTACGGGTAGCGTCAAATACTTGGGAACTCCTCGCAATGCTGCAAGGGCCCCTCCGGTGGGTGCAAAAGATGCACCACCTGCTGCTGGTGGTGGAGGTGGCAAAGGTCCCTGTATGGTATGGCTACCTCCTGCCTCCACATCCTCCTCGCCATCCTCTTCTCCACTGCTCTTGGAGAAGACCTCAATAAAATGTGCTTTTCCAGCAGCACATCTATGCCCTGGTGCCCATGGCTCCTGACAGGTGAAGCACAACCACTTCTTCTTCAGCTCTTGCCTGGCATCGTCGTCAAGTTGTACTCATCCTGGATTCCCCTTAGGAGGAGGAATCCTCACATCCTTCCCCTTAAACTGAAAAGTCTTCCTCTGGGGGTAAGGTGTCTAGGTCTTGGGTAAGACATCCTGTAAGTCCTGGGTCCTGCTGATAGCGTCCTAGAGTGTGGCTGGTCTAGTGGATCTGACTAAACCCCGAAGTGGCTTTGCTAACCCCTCAACATACATATAGACCCTCCGTGTCGTGGATAGGTCTGGCACCATCACGGAGACCCTCAAGAGATCTGCAATGTAGGTCTCTGGGCTCCCTGTCTGCTTGAGCATCGTCAGCTCAACAAAATGCTGCTCTGGATCCCTCCGATCAAATTGCTCCATCACTCTCCTGGTAAACTCAGCATAGGTTGTCACTGTGAAGTGCCCCAGTGTAACCATCCCATGAAACCACCAATCCCGGGCCTCACCATCCAAATGCAATGTTGCCACCTTGATGACCTTTGCTTCCGACATCTGGTTAAGCTGGAAATAAATGTCCAGCTTCTCCACCCAAGACTTTGTCAAATTGTTAGATGAGCCATCAAAGGTAGGCAAGTGGAATCTACTCGCTGCATGGTGAGTATCGCCATCATGGCAATGTCGGTACCCTCTGTGATGGTCGCGAGGTATGCTATCTTGCTGGAGCTGAACAAAATCTTTGAATGAGAGGACTTCCCTAAACTCCTGCCCATAGGCCTAGTACTCTGCAAAATAATCGCCCATATGTCCAGGCTCTACCTCCTGTTAGGCTACAGCCCTCGTGTCTACTCCTAAGAAAGTGGGCATGGTAGAGCGTGTAGGGGCATGTGAGGCCACCTGTTGCGCAATATCACGCAGCTCTGGCAAGTGATGGGATGCACCTGATCCCTTACCAATCTGAAAAACTCGTGAGCTCTCACGCTGTCTGGCCTCTACTGCCGTGAATCTCTACCCCATCACCTCAATCTACCTCGACAGATCCTGCACTGATTTGAGGAGCATATCCGCAAATCTCATCCCGTCCTCGTTGACCATCTGTTCTATGTCCACTACTAGCTCTCCCTGTTCTGCGTCTGCCACAGGCTCCTCCTATTTTTCATCCACCACAGGAACACAGTCTCCCTCCCCGTAGGTATTCTCCAACCTACGTCCAGTGTCTCTGTATCTCCTACCTCTGTAACAAATGTAGGGTTTCTCCCCCAATGTCATAGATTGCTAGCTCCACGAGCTGAGCCAGATCTATGCTCTGATACCACTGTAATATCCCCAACCCCGAATATTTCTCAAACCCCAGCAAAAATCCCAACCAAATATGTGCAAATGATATAATAACCCAGAAGTGATAAAATAACAGTGGGACAACATATAATAATGTAAACCAGAAATATAAGCAGATACACAATAAATGCAGCGAGAAATTGCTAAGCAATTTTATTATACTGAGCAATAAAATGAGTACACAATGTGAACAGACAGATGGCACCTTGACTTGTGCAAGGCAACTAAAGAAATACTCTCAGAATGACAAGAATGGCCTCTCTGCGTGGATGTTGTTGTTGCGCTGCTGCTGTTGCTAGGAAACAAGTGATGATTTGGGGCTGCTCCCCTCCTTAGAAAAATCTAAAACTCTAGATTTAGGCTCTACTCAAGAAACCCAAAAAAACCTAGAAAGCTTTCCCGGAATGGCCGACCCCCGAAAAACACCCCCCTTGGGGTTCTGCGTAGTTCCTCAATGTCTTGCGCTGCCACTGAAGAAAACCCCTCTAAATTCTGCCTGAAACACTCCCTAAAACCCTACCAAAAATCCTCCAATGAGACAAGAGCTAGACCCCTGCTCAATATCTTGGCATAAATCCACCTGCAAAACCCCCAATCTAGCACTACAACCAAAAGAACTGTGTCCCTGTCCAAGTGTTGCGTAGTCCTCCAAAAAGCTGATGAAACTGCTACTGAAATTATAATAAAACTACTGCTGAAATACAGATGGAAGTACCTTTCCCAAGCAGGCACTCGAAGTCCCTCGGGGCTAAGGGTGAGATCTCCGAACATAGACATTCGATGCACTAAACAGTGCTACAGACTAGCTAAACAGCTAGCATGCTCAAAAGTCTAAACGACTAGCTCAAAATGCACATAACTAAATGATCCAAAATGAGGGGGCTCCTATCTATTTTATAGCCTCTACCTCTCACAATCCCTAGGCTCACCTCCTCCTATGTGCTTCCCCTCTTTCCACGTGTTCTTTTCCTCCTGCACAGTTCCTCCATGTGTCTGCGTGGGCTCCATTTCTGCATCCCCCTTTGGCCCCCCTGGCTCCCCTTTAAGTCACAACGTTGTGCTACCTAGGAAGTGACTTTTTATTCTAAAGTGAGTTATGTTCCCCTCTTCCTCACTTTTTATTTACAATTAACTATAGAAGGCAAAAATTGAACAAAATCGAATATTCCAATTAGCCATAGCTAATTAGGAATATTACATTATCATTTTCCTTGATAGTTTCATTATCAATTTTATCTTCATCAATTTGCAGAACAGAAAATTCAACTACAAGTTGGAGGAAAGACTTTAGTTGTTCATCATCTTCAAATATTTTCCAATGCTTAAGGTTGTCTGAAATGGATGGCCTATATTTGACTTGGATTTGGTACAACACATGTGTTTGATCAGGGATCCCGAATGAGCTTGCAGAAACATCTAAGGAGTCTGCATGAATATTTTCGTTTCTAGGAATATAAGCTATGTTAAAGGCATTAAATAAATTTTCAATTGAATCCCAAACCTCATTTCCGTAAGACCTAAGCCTGAGATTGCTTTGTCTAGAAAAGATTCATAACCTGTCTCACAATGAGTTCAGAATTAGTGAAGACACTTAAATTTTGTACCTTTAAGCTTCTAGCTAACTCTAATCCTAGAAGGAAAGCTTCACTCTCTGCTACATTGTTGGTAACCTCAAAATCAAGCTTGTATGATTGAGTGATATTTTCCTTTTCTGGTGAAATTAAAACAACTCCAACTCCAACTCCATCTTTTGTGCAAGAACCATCAAAGAAAAGTTTCAATATATTGGTTTGAACAGACTTAGGATTTTCAATTATATCTTCAATTTTAACTTGAGAATATTTTGTTGTATTTGAGGATAACTAAAAACAGCCAAAGTCTTGATCAATTGCATAAATTGGATGGTTTCTTGGTTAATCTGTTCTACACACGGTATGCACAAATCTAACTTCTCTATACAATCTAAGTTGTTCTCCTCCATAAATATGAATAGTAGCATAAGACATGTTTGTTTGAAGGGTTCCTCCTAACTTGGCACAACAGGATCTAGAAAGGAGCATTCCAAATTTTGGAGGAATATCAGTCACAACTATGTCTAACACTATGCTTTTTACTGGTATCTGGGCAAGAGTAACAACTAAATCTTTTATCAGTCCTCGACATAGTACCCTTTTAGAATCAAAAGTGATCAGGTCATGATAAGATCTGGTGATATCAAGATTTAAATGTTCCATGATAATTTTGGGCATAATATTATGTGATGCTCCAGAATCAAGCATACAATTGTACAACATAGAATCATGGGCTTTCAAAGTTATGTAAAAAGGAGGTACAATCTCATCAATCATATCTGCACTAGGACCAAAGACTACTGATGGTTTTTCATCCTGAAGGCTAATTACATCTCCTTCAGCATCTACACTTGTGTTTTCAATCCATTTTGTAACTTGATTTTTGTATCCAGGGTTCTTGGAAAGTTTAGAAAGTGGGATAGGGATTTTTACTCTTTCTAGCTCCTTTTCAACATTGAAGGTAGTCAAAAGTGTTTTATCCATGAGAGAAGTATCAGTTGACTCATCCAAAGTTTGAATTGGGATAGTTTGAGTTTTAACAGATTTTACATGAGGTTCAATTGTGACAGGATCCTTTGGAGGTCTTCGAGGTCCTACTCTTGGCCTTAAATCATATCTCCTGTTTAGATCAGCAATTAGAAATTCTAAGAAGGCTTGATATTTGGAGATCTGTGAGTTTTCAGCGTCTTCTTGAGATACTGAAGTTTGTGGAAGAGGGACAATGGCAATCTGTATAGAAGTGTTGTCTAAATTGTTAATGTCTTTAGTAATTGTCATGGTGTTAGATCTAAAAGCCAACAAAGCACCTAGGGTTAAACCTGGTTGTTCTGATCCTATCTCTAAGGTTCATCTCTCGTATATCCAAGGAACCACGAATAGGATTGCCCATATCCTTAAGAGGAGTAATATATCTTCTTCATTCAAACCTCTCAATACCATTAAAAGTTCCCTTAGATCTGTTAAGGACCCTATCGACCCTAAAGATACGAAAGGGGTCTACCTTATTCCCTACTCTTGTCGTATCCCCTACATTGGAGAGATAGGTAGTTCTATTAAGCAGAGAATCGGTGAACATGCAGTTGACATTAGACACAATTGCTCTCGCACATCAACCCTTTCCGAACATACTATGAAATCGAAACACCATGTCTGCATTGAACAATCCAAAGTCATTGCTAGGGTTGATCATTTCCACCACAGGAAGCTCAAAGAAGTGATTGAAATAGAGAGCCAGTCCAAAATCCTCAATAGGGATGATGGCTAGAAAATAAGTAAAAGATGAATTCCAGCTCTCTCCTCATGACTCTTCTTCCCTTCCCTCTCCTTTCCCCTTTTCGTTCTTGTTGGATCTCCCTTCTCGCCTTCATGCTTTTTTCCCCTTCTATATTAATTTCCTTTAATTTCCTTGTTTGCATTCGAAGTATGTTTCTAATCTAAAATTATCATTAGCCATCCTCTTTTTTTTTTCTTTTTTTTTTTAAGAGATTAGTTTTCCACCAACCAATTTTAGTCTTTTTACTTTTATAGAAATTAATAATAATTTAAAATTTTAATACTATTATATTTGATTATTATAGAAAGAAAAATATTATTAGTGAATTAAAATATTAAAATAGAATTATTAATCTCTAAATTAATAAAAAATAATAAATGCCATTAATTATATTGTTGATAGGATTTTAATATCTTTAGTTTTCCTCTAACAAATTATAGTCCTTCTATTATATTACTATATAATTAATAATATTAAATTATAAGGTAATTAAAATACTATCCAATGAGTTAATCTCTAACCCAATCTTGGATAGGTCAGACCCTAACAAATTACATTATTCAAACTAATTATTTTTAGATGACACTACTATTAGACTGTTATGTAAAAAATTAGTTAATTTTAGGTTATTATTTAATTTTAATTTTAATTAGACGAAAGGGCACAATCATAAGATCATGCCCTTTCCCAAAGAGTGCCCATGGCGGTATATAAGCCAGGCAACCTATTGTAAACAATCATCTATCTATTCATCATTTTTAATAAGATATTTTATTCATATATATTCTGCGTATTAAAATTTTCGCTTCATTTGGTATCAGAGCCACGTTTGGTTGATCACAAGGGCTTTGGCTAACAACCTATCATCAACCTTGTTGTTGTCATAATTGAAGCATTTCGCTATATATTGGGAGATTCTCCATTTTTTTAGGTCCTTGGCCATTTGCTACTAATAAAAAATAATAATAATAAAGAATAAAAAAGAAGGGTATATATAAAAAAAAAAGGGGAAAGGAAATAATATATTCTGAACAAACAAAAAAAAAAATGAAAACATATATATACATTATTGATAAAAAGTGCATAATAAAGATAAGCGGGAATCTTTTCAAGTATATTTAAGAATTTTTACGTGGAGAAGATCTTATGTGAAAGGTGAAAGGTAAATATTACCTTTACAGGAGGTTTTAAAAAAACAACCCATGGTAATAGCCCATGGTATTTTAAAAGTAAAAGATATTTTGATAACATTGGAGAAAAAAGGTGTGATCTAAATAATTTTAATCGTTCAAATCTAAAGATTGTGACGGTATCAAGAGTCACGTCTCATCCAAATTTTCTGAGAAAAAGAAATATTATTATAATTATAAAAATGGATACTATATTAAGCCTTATATAGTTACATATAAAAGGAAAAGCAGGTCTAAAAAAAATTATATATAATTTTATATAATTTAACTTTATAATATATATAAATTAAGAATATATAATATATAAATTTATAATTATATATATATATTAAAATTATTATTAAATAATAAAAAAATTAAATAAATAAAATAAATAAATAAATAAAAAATTATAAAAGAGAGAGAGATTATTTAAAAAAAAAGGGTGCATAAATGATAAGTTTTGAGAGGAGTAATAAAGCTTTAAGGTATTTAAGAAAAGAAAAGAAAAAAGAAAGAAAAAAAAGAAGTAAAATATATATATATATATATATATATATTATATATTTTTAAAAGTTCGGATGCTATATTTGATTCTGAAAAAAGATACAAAATTTCAGTCTCCTCAGAGACATGATATGCCATTGGCTGTTCTGATCAAGGAGTTTACAAACCAGTGCTACCTCCTTGATCCTTGCTTTGCTAGTCTTGCTATTGCCTAATACTTTGCTGTTGTAGCTTCTTATAAACGTAAATAACTGAAAAATACATTTGCAAAACATTTTAATCTATCATAATGTGATGGATGTGTCTTGCTGTAGATTCTTCCGGCTGGTCATCTCTTGCTTCCTGCTTGACGCTAGATGAGCTGGTGGCCACTACATTCCTCTTGTCCATCATGTACTTGAGGATTGAAATGGATTCTTCCGCGTGCGCACAGCGATTAGTGAGATGTCGGAACTGCTCTTGAAGGGAGGATGCTCTATGCATAAACAGTTGGATCTCCGCCTTGTATTTGTCATTCATGAGGCGGTTTTGATCTTCAATCCTTCGGTTCTGCTCTTCAAGTCGGCGACTTTGTTCTTCCAGTCTTGTTTCCAAGAGTCTTTGCTTCTCGTCCAGGTTAGTCTGTTGTGTCCTAATCTCCTCCAACTCGGCCTGCAAGTCTGCATAGTGCAGGCAGTCCTCGCTGCGTGCCATTTTTAGAGAGGGGGTGCGGTAGGTAGAGTCGCGGTAGGTAAGAGTGTGGTGGGTGAGAAAGTTGGGGGCGTTATGAAGAGGAATGTCAGGTTCGGATGAGATATTGAGTAGGGCGGGAGAGTTAAAAGAGCAAATGGCGAGAATTAAAAGAACAGAGTTTTCTATTTGGTGAATGCTCAAGGTGGAGAGGCGACAGAGCTTTTTAGCAATGGGAGCTTTGGCGCTTGAGGGAGCTTGTTGCGAAGGGAAGAGAGTCGGGAGCGCTGGGCGATGAACATGAGGGTGGGCAACTACACAGATCCAGGATTTAAGAGACCTGAGCAAGACAATAAACCTGGTTAGCATAAAACGATCAAAACTTGGAAGGAGCAATACCAGAGATGATGCGTGCCGGGTCGATAAGGGTGCCTTCAGACCACTCTGTGAAGACTCGCGTGCATCCGTGAGGCTCTTTCTCGCAACGCGTTTGATGCTAAGAGAATGACAGTGAGTGCAAAACAGAGAGCAGTGAGGTGGATTTATAAGCTGGAGCGGGTTGAGTTCAGGGGAAGCCAGAATCACGAGAAGAGTGTGAGTCTGAGCAAAATCCCTCATTTCTGATTCAAATCTACTAGCGTCGACGTTGAAGTGATCGTTGGTGCTTGGAATCAAGAAAATCTGCTTTTCAAATCTGAGATTGCAGGGAGGCGTCCTGTTCATCAAACGCCTTTTGACTTCGCACGCTTGAATGCCTGAGCTGTGCAAGGCATTGAACGTTTGATATTTATTCATGGGCTAGGGTGAAAGCTGTCAACGGTGTTGCATCTTAGTGCACCCGCCGGCCTTCCACAAGCATTATTTGCTCTCATGTCTGCCTGTTTGTTTAAGGTTCGAAGAACATGGTAAAACTGTAGATCTTCAAAGTTTTGAAGGGATATTTTGATGCGGTTTAGGATCTATTGCAGATTACAATTGGGAGAGCTCTGATTTTGGACCATTAAGCAGATTATTATTGCAGAATCCCCAATTATCATGGCTATTTTAATTCCTAGCTTGTTTAGTTGGAGCAGTCCTTGATATAAGGCTAGAGCCTCGGCGTTGTTATTGGTTCTTTCCCCTAGACTCCATTCGTAACTGCAGATGTTGTCCCCTGTTTCATCCACAATTAATCCTCCCGCTCCTGCTTGGCCTGGGTTCGATTTTGAAGCTCCATCAAAAAAGAGAGTTTTGTATTTGTTGTTCCGAGTCCATCTCTCAAATTCCTGAGCTGTGAGTTTGATTCCCCAGTCTTTCATGTGAGTGTGCTGAGGTCTGTCTATCACTGAGATCCACTTATTTTGATCTTGCCTTTCCAGAATGTAACTTATGACAATTCTTTCCTCCACTGTGTAATCATTTGCTTGGATTTTCCCTGTGTATTTAACTGCTATTGCCTCCTGAGCCAGAATGTGTGCTTTGTTGCATGTAATTCGAACGTTGGGCTCTTTATCTTGGAAGATTTTTTTGTTCCTGGACAGCCATATTCTTCATATCAAAGTGTGTGGGATGGAGTCCCATACTCGTTTCACAAGCCTGCTCCGCTTTTCTCTCCAAGGGCAGCTTTTCTTCCACGCATACATAGCCTCAGCTATGTTTTGCTGAGGTTGCCAGGCTATATTGCCCAGGGAAGACATTTTTGTCCAACATCTTCTGGCAAAGGGACAATCTATGAATAGGTGGAACATTGTTTCCTCAGCTGTGCAGCAGTTGGGACATCGAGATGGGCCATTGATCCCTCTCTTGCTTAGGTTCTCTGCTGTAAGGACTTTGCCTTTCAACAGTAACCATATGAAGAATTTAATTTTTGGTATGACCTCTGATTTCCAAATTATTTTCCAATGATTCCACAGGGGTGTCTGATAGATGCCATTGCAAATATGATGGTGGCCTGACTTTATGGTATAGGTTGATCCTGAGGGATCCCATCGGAGGCCATCAATTGCATCTTTTTTTACAGGAGCTCTGTTGTGAAGGTGAGCTTTGAAGGCGTTGAAGCAAGCTTCTAGGGATGTTGGAATTTCTGGAAAGGTCCAGCTCGTCCAGGCATGAGAGTCTCGGTCCCAATTCGAGATTTGCCCAAGCCTATGGATACCTTTACTGTTCAGATGGTGAATGATGGGGATAGCTTCTTCAATGGTGTTCAAAGGAGGAAGTCCCATAATCTTGTCAGTGGAAAAATTGATGTTGTCCCCTCCTCCAGGGATCTTCGATGTGTGTTGCTTGAGGATTTGAGCAGCTTTCTTGCATAGTTGCCAGATTTTGGAGGAGTCCCTATTGGGAATACTGTCCTCAAGGAGCCTTTGTCTAGAGCTGCTGAGATATTTGCTTTCCATTACTTGTTTCCACCATGCTGTTGGGCCCGTGGTTAGCCTCCAAGTCATTTTGATCCGAAAAGCCAGATTGAGGATTTTTGGGGCTCTTATTCCAAGTCCCCCTCTATCCTGGGATTGGATTACATTCTTCCAGTTAACCAAGTTGAACCTATTCTTTTCTTTTTTCCCCCCTTGCCACAGAAAGTCTCGGAGGGCGACTTCCAATTTATGGTGAAAGATAGCAGGAGCTTGGTAGAGAGTAAATCTGTAGAGAGGAAGGGAAGAGATACCTGATTTAAGTAGAATAAGTCTGCCTGCTGGATTGAGCCAATGTGTTCCCCATTGCTGGACTTTCCTTTTGACTTTGTCTATAATTTCATTCCATGTCTCTGCTTTTAAGGGCCCCAAACTCACCGGCATCCCTAAGTAGGAAAAGTGATCCCATTTCATTTTGTAAGTAACTCCAAATATGTTGGCGATGTTGTGGGTTGTTTGGTTGGTGATGTTCCAACCATACACACAACTTTTGAGGAAATTCACAGTTCCCCTTGAATAGTCCATGTATTGATCAAGAAGACTCTTGAAGCGCCTTGCTATGGTGTTTGAGGCCCCTCCAATCAATAGAGTATCATCAGCAAATTGAGAATGGTTAATGTTCTTTACTCCATTCCCATATTTAATTCCAGTTATGAGGCCGACTCTTCGATTATGATCCAAGGCTCTGCTGAAAGACTCTGCCATAAGAATAAAGAGGTAAGGGGATAGAGGACAACCTTGTCTTAGTCCTCTAGAAGACTGGAAGGCTTCACAGGGGCGACCATTAATCAAAGGGGATATCCAAGGACCAGAAATACAAGCAGCTATGGTATTGATAAATAAGGAATCAAAACCCATTTTTTTCAGGACAAAAAACAAATAAGAGTGCCTTACCCGGTCAAAGGCATTAGCCAAATCAAGTTTGAGCACAAATCCTTTCTCTTGTCTTGATATACTGGAATGTATGGCTTCTTGGACCAAGATTATGGAATCGTGAATTTGTCTATTGGACAAGAATCCTCCTTGATTCTCAGATATCAAAGACAGGAGGAGAGGCTTAAGTCTTGTTGCTATGATTTTCGTGAATATCTTGTAAGAGGAGTTGCATAGTGAAATTGGCCGAAATCTGGAGAATGAGGAGGGTCAATTTTCTTTGGGGATGAGGGCGAGGAAGGTAGAGTTGGTGAAGCCTCCTATTTTTCCTTTCCTTTGTACCCCTCTTAGCATTTTTGCAAGGTCCTTTTTTATCAGCTGCCAATATTCCCTATAAAAGCGAATAGGGAACCCATCAGGCCCAGGCGATTTATCTGGCTGCAATGTCCAGATTGCTTTTCTAATCTCTTCCTCTTCAATTTCACGATTTAATGTATTATTTATTTCCTGAGTTATGCCTATAGGAAGATATTGAAGAAGATCTGAATAGTCTCCCTCCTCTTGGTTCTCAGTTAGAAGACTCCTAAAGTGGGAAGAGGCAGCCTTCTTGATATCTTCTTGATTATTATATTGGTTGCCTTCGCTGTCATTAATAGCGCTGACGTTGTTCCTTGTTCTTCTGGCAGCAGCTTTCTTGTGGAAATATTCAGTATTTTTATCCCCTTCTTTCAGCCATAATTGCCGAGATTTAATCCTCCATTTGATCTCTTCTTCTCACTGATATGCATAAGCTGTCCCTGAAGATCCCATTCTTGAGTTTTGAGTTGTTGGGAGAGTCCTTGTCCTTCTATTTGAGTCTGAACTTCTTCCAAGTCTTGCTTTATTTTTTTATTTTTTCTTCTGGCTCCTGATAACTAGTTTTGGCCCAATATTTGAGCGCTCTTCTAATGTTCTTGATTTTTGTCTCCCAAATATAGCTGGATGATCCCTCTACATGATGTTTCCAGACTGTTTCTATAATTGCTCCAGCTGAAGGATTGTATCTCCATAGCGGATTGTACTTGAAGGGGATCGGCCCCAGATGATGATGGGGTTCCATCGTGAGGAGGATGGGATAGTGATCAGATGTGGAAGAGCTGGGAATATTAGAGTAACAGATAGTAAAGGAAGATAGAAGAGAGATGTTTACCAAAAATCGATCTAGACGTTCCATAATATTGCCTGCTCCCAGTCTGCGGTTGCTCCATGTGTATTTTCGATTTTTAGGGATGATGTCTACCATTTCTTTCTCCTGCATTATTTCCTCCAGCTGGTTTCTGAAGGGATCATGCATGAAATTTCCGCCTCTTTTTTCAGTCGCATGGAGAATTAGATTGAAGTCTCCCACCATTATGATGTTGGAAGTGTTTTCGCTGTCAATATTTTCCTTTAGTTCCTTCCAGCACAGCTCCTTTTCCCTGTATTGGTTGGGAATGTAGACATTATATGTAATGAGATCTCAGTTCTCCTTCTTGCTGACCAGTTTGGTCCTAATCCAATTTTGATTGATTGTGGTTGAATCACAGTTCCATTGCTGACTGTTCCAAATAGTTACTATTCCTCCTGATGCTCCTCTAGAGCTACTAACAATACCTAAATATTCTCTTTGGGCATCAATGATATTTTGCATTTCTTGCTGATTTTGTTTGGTCTCTTGGACCAACAGAATTTCAGGTCTTTCACTGTAAAGAAGGTCTCTCAGGGTTGTTATTTTGGAGGGGTGCCCCAAACCCCTGCTGTTCCAGGAGAGGACTTTCATCATGAGGCGTTCGGTCGGGGAGGTGCTCGCCTCTCGAGATCTTTCCCTGCTGTATCTTTGTCCTGATGTCCTGTTATGAAAGATTCCATTGGAGTTTGGAACCCAAGGGCTATGTCCTTCTGAGTACTTTCTTCTCGATGTTGTTTTGCTGATTTCCTTCTTGGGCCCGAATTTTTATGGAAGTCACTTGAGGAGCCAATTTCTTTAGAGGAGCTTCTGGTGGTTCTGGAAGGAGGGGCCTCTATAGAGGGTTGAGAGGGGAGCAAGGGTATCAAAGGTGGTTCTAGAGGATCCGATGAGGGCGGATCTGGCAGAGAGTCTTCAGTGGCGAGAACCAGAAATGGGTTGGAGGATGATGGAATGGGAGGATCTTGGGATAGGCCTAGGGGGATAGAGGATGGGGAGGGAGGGCGCTGAGAGGATGATCCAGGCAATTCAGGGTTTGAGTCAAGTTTGGAAGGAGGGTTTGATTTCTTTTTCTTGACAGTCTCCCAATGCCCACCTTGATCTTCAGTTTCAAGATTAGTTACCTTAGTACACCTATTGGCGAAATGCCCATATTCATGACATACCTTGCATTTGAAGGGGATCTGCTCATAGTCCAGCTGTTGTATGTGACTCCAGTCATCCACCTTGAGCTTGATGGCTTCCAGCAATCCTTTTCCTAGATCCACTTCCACGCATATCCTTGCACAGGCATGCATGTTGTCCTTAGGTTCGCTTCTGTCGATGTATTTCCCTACTGCATTCCCTATTGCTTTGACCGAGTCATCTCCCTAGCAATGTAGAGGCAGGTGAGGAAGGCGAACCCATACTGGGACCGCTTTGGGAATGTCCAGCTCCGGATCAAAATCAGGAGTCCATTTGTTAAGATAAAGGCCCCGGGAGTCCATGAAGTAGGGGCCATTTCTAAAGATGAGATCCTTGTCCGCTTTGGATTCGAAGTGGAAGGTATAGTAGCCTTTGCCACAGAATCGAATTGAGATTTTCCCTGGGATATTATCAGACTAGTTCTGCTCCACCCATCTTTGTTCTATTCTCGGCGAGGGCCATAAGCCCGTGAATTGACCTATGAGTCCTTTTTCAGCTAGAGATAAGGTTGCCATTCGAGGAAGGGTTGGTGGCAGCTGAACTTCCTGAAGTATGTCCAGTTTCTTGACAAATTTCGATGTTGCAGGTTTAGGTCGAGGAGGGGGAAGGGACTTCACCAGATCTGAGAAGGCTTTCTCAGAGTCCCCCTGGGAAAGGTCTGGTTGGGCCATGGCAGCGGCCAAGGCCCAAATCGAGCGGGCCTCAAGGCCGAGGCTGAGGAACGCCGGCGGCTACAGATCCTCGCGCTCTTAGGTCACGCGCTCCCGCCCACGCAATGAATTCATTCATCCTGAAAGCATTATTGTTAACAAAAAAATAAAAATAAATAAATAAATATTATTATTAATTAATTAAATTATTAAATTAATTTAATTTAATTTAAAATCAAAAATATATATATATATATATATATATATATATTATATATATTATAATTAAATTAAAATATTAATTAATTTAATTTAATTAAAAACAAAAAAAACAAAAAACAAAAACAAAAACCCTTAAGCTGGCAGATAAATGCACGCCCCTGCAAACTTGCTCGATGTCGACAATGACAATGGCGGATTTCCAAAAAAAAATGGTCGAAGCAAAGCATAAGATAAATAACAACCATGACGAGGTCAGTAAAAGATTAAATGAAGTCGAGAGCAAGCTTGGGGAGCAAGCGAACAAAATCAAAAATCTTCAAGATACGACAAATCGAATAGAGATAAAGATGGAAAACCAACATGTCCAAACAAAAGCAGACATCAAAGAGGTCTTAACAATGCTGAAACTTTTGTGTAAAAAGTCGAATTGTACACCCGAAGAGCTACTAAAAGAAAGTGAAGAGAATCAAGAACACCTCTCATCAGATTCAACAAAATCAATAGATTCTCATGAAAAGGTTGAATCCCCAAAAAAATTAGCGACACCCCACCAAGAAGCAAGTAACACCGCCCTTACAAACAAGCAACTTTGGGATACCCTTATTAATCAAGACCCTTTTTTTGCTCAACCATTAGCCACATACCAGAGGAGGGCAAAAGTCGAGATGCTTAAATTCGATGGAAACAAAAAAACCAATAATGCATGGGTAAATAAAGCAGAAGAATACTTTGAGATATATGACATCAATGACGATGACGAAAAGCTCAAACATGCATCCATGAAAATGGAAGGAGAAGCATATAACTGGTATATGTGGTGGAAAAAAATGACACATGTCATTAGCTGGAGAAAATTTAAAGATGCATTTTTTAAAAGATTCCAAGGTGTAAGAGAAGAAGAGTTCTTTTCAAAACTCATCAAGTTACGACAAAAAGGAAGTGTGGACAAATACACTCAAGAATGGGAGACCTTAGTAACATGAGTACCTGGGTTATCAGAATCTCGTTTCATTCAATCGTACGTCTCAGGACTCAAATCCCATTTACAAGCAGAACTTGAGATGCATGGCATAACATCAATAGAAGTAGCAAGACAAAAAGCAAAAATAGCCGAAAAGAAATCCAAACCAATATTTTGGTCAAAAGCGGAAAAAACATATTCAAGACGAAGGATACCTCAGTATATGGACTCCAATAATACAAGATACATTCCACCACATCGTCGTGAAGATGAAAAATCTAATGTGGAAATGCAAAGGATAAAAGAGGGTAAATGTAAACACTGTGGTGAGAAGTGGGACCCCAAACATAGATGTGCTAAAGGAAAAGAACCAAAGAACCTATATAATTGTGAAGCAACCAATGATTCAAACAGTGAATATTATGACATAGAAGAAACAGAAGACGCTCTAGAATTCTCACCAGAATTAGACGGCGGAAGTACTCCGCAAGTGTCATTATCAGCCATGACAGGTATATCACAACCTCAAACCTTAAAGTTAAAAGGACACATAAAGAAGAACAACGTAGTGGTTCTCATCAACTCTGGAAGCACACACAATTTTCTAGATGCAACCATGGCCAAGAAACTCAATATCTTTTCATTTCCTTTACCAAACATGAAAGTGATGATAGCTAACGGTAAGAAGATTGAAAAGGTGGGGAAATGCCATAAGGTCAATTTGCAGACTCAAGACTTTAAATTAGAGTCTCTGTTCTTCACAGTACCCTTAGGAGGAGTAGATGTAGTCTTAGGCATCCAATGGCTACGAACTTTAGGTACTTATGCCACCAACCATCAAGTACAATTTATAAAATTCAAATGGGGAGGTCAGAAGTACAAACTACATGGATTCCAAGCACCAGAAAATCATGTTGTATCATCATCTCAGATGATGAAGTTGAGTCGAAGAAGAGCACCTACTTATGCAGTACAATGTCATCAATTAGAAATGTTATCTGCAAACATGACCAGAGAAGAGTCACCAAAGGTGTAAGATCTAATTCAGAAGCATGAAAAAAGTATTTCAAGACCGACCTATGAAAAGGCCATACCGATATCCACATCACCAAAAATCGGAAATTGAGAGAGTAATTCAAGATCTTTTAAAGTGTGGAACCTTGATCATCTTGGAATATCTGATCAAGTGGAAAGGCTTACCTGAAGAAGATGCTTCTTGGGAGAATGAAGCATTTTTTCAACAACAGCCGTCGTTACATATGCTTTGAGGACAAAGCATTCTTTCGAGAGGAAGGCAATGTTATGTAAAAAATTAGTTAATTTTAGGTTATTATTTAATTTTAGTTTTAATTAGACGAAAGGGCACGGTCATAAGATCATGCCCTTTCCCAAAGGGTGCCCATGGCAGTATATAAGCCAGGCAACCCATTGTAAACAATCATCTATCTATTCATCATTTTTAATAAGATATTTTATTCATATATATTCTACGTACCAAAATTTTCGCTTCATAAAAATTTAACTTATGATTTCGAAACAAAATATTTAACTACTTATAACATCTAGTTTCTAATATTATGAGTCAAACCTAACAAACTATATTAGAAAAATTAATTATTTCTAGATAATATTATTTATATATTTGAAATTAATTATTTTAGGTAATTTTAAAAATAAATATTAATAATCTAATTATAATATTGAAGTGAAATATTTATTTATTACATAACATCTAATTTTCTAACTAAATTTAATATTATCAAAATTATAATATCGAAAATAAATATTTATTTATTACATATCAACTAATTTCTAACTAATTCAATAAACAATTTAACAAATTACCTAACAACTAACTCTAGGCAGTGATGCATCCCTACTATTTATTCCCTCAGATCTATTGATTTCTCACCTTGCCCTGAGGATGAACCACATTAGTTGGTTTGAAACGGTGACCAAATCTTAACGATGTGATTAATACGAAATAATTATATCTAAATTGTCATGGTATTGCCATTAAGTTGTTGATTATCAATTAATAAAGGTGTATGAACCTGTTGATCATTACTAGGTCTCTGAAGAATTTGCAATTGAGGGGTTCTTTGTATTGAACTTGGTTTTGAGCTTGGGGCCTAGCAATAGTTTGTTGGATTGTTCTAGGTTGTGTTTCTATTTTGGAAATCCTATTAGAAAGGTTTCTAAGTAAATATGTAATTTCATCAATTTTCTGATCTTCAAGTTTAGATTTGGAAGATGATGAGTCATCAACCCTAGCTTTTAATTTTCTTTCTTCTTTCTCTGCTTTAGCCTTGAGTTTACCAGAAGTAGACCTATTAGCTTCTACCTCTACATCATTTTTCTACATCTCTTCTAATGTATTAAATACACTTTCCCTTAGCATGAATACAAAATCATCTTCAAATGCTTTGGAAAATATAACCTTTGCAGCTGCTACTGGTCGTTTAAAATAAGCAGGCATTTTATGATAGAGTTTGTTAAATCTTTTGATGAATTCAGCAACTGGTTCACCAGGGTTCCTCTTCAATTCTTCAAATTCCGTGAGAAAGTAGATAGGGTCATTCTTTACCCCCCATTGGTTTTTAAAGATAGTTATGAGCTCATTCCATGTTCTAATAGAGTCAACTCTAAGTTGTCTAAACCAGATCCTAACATTTCCTTCTAAGGATTTCACAAATAATCTCAAATACACATCTTCATGTTCTATGTTCATATTGTCGGCAAAATCTAGGAAATATGATACATGATCCTCTATTGAGGGACCTGTTTCTCCATTAAATCTTGGTAAATGATTTATATATCCATCAGGAAAATTTGCCAAGTTTGCAGGGAGAACTAGAGCAATATACCTTGCTTACACAATGGGTCAAAAATCCATATTGGTAGGAGGAGTCTTGGGTGAGTGAGTGGATGATGATGAGGAAGAGGAAGATGATGAAGATGAAGGGGATGCAGATGAATCCGTAGGGGTATTAGTATGTGGAGGAGAGAAAGAAGGAAGAGACATTGTTGAGGATTTCAAAGGGGTTTTAATAACCAACTTCTAAACTCCTAGTGGAAATTATTCCTTATTATCAAACAAAGGATTTGAATAGACAGAAAATGTCTCTTCAAGATTAGTAGAGGTTGATGGGATAGAATAAGGAGTTGGAGAAATGAAGTCTATAGGCTGGAATTCAGGTAAATGTAAACCCAATTCTTCCTCAGATGAAGGTCATTTGATAGGAAGGTTTGGGACTTGATATGACTCATGTGATTGTATTAAAAAGGCTGATGAAAGGTCTACTCCTCTAGAATGGAGTTTAGAAACCCTAGGAGGTAGTTCAGTCCAATCAAAATGAGATGGCACAAATGACAAGGGATCTACAGATGAGATGTCTTCAGGGTGTAAAGCTGAAGAAGAAGAAGAGGTTCTATGTCTTCTTCTTAAAGAGGCTCCCCTAACAAAACTTTTTGGATCTGGTAGAGGGTTAACAATCTCATAATCAGAACGTGGTCTAGTATGCTTAAAAGGATCCAACTTGGACCAGTGGAATCGCCAAGTGAGATATTTTGACCTATATCCTTATCCTCTATTCAATTTAAAAAAAGAGAAAATTGTTGCCCCGGGGAAAATTTAGCTTTCAATCCTTCGCTTCCCGGCAACGACGCCAATCTGATGTTGTCCTTTGAGATAACCTAAGGTCAATTGGTCATGCCAAAGTATCTATAATTTTTTTTGGTTATGGTTTAATTGGAGGACCAATGTATGACCTTTTGGATAATACTAACAGGTAAACAAAAGGCTTCTATTTAATTCCACATAGTGATTTAAGTTTTTGTTGATGTTAAGTGGAAATAGTAAGAGGATATGATTACTTTAGTTTTCAGATAGAAAATTAAATAATCACAAGTAGGAAAACCTTCAACCAATGTTTGAAAGTTTAAACAAAATATACTTAAGATTATAAAGATACTCACAATTGAATGATTTTGGGGGAGATACTTAAACAGATAGTTCAGTAACCCACTCCCTTTAATGATTATAACTTCAGAAGGAATTTTAAGAATAAATGAAACACAGTTACACTTTCCTAGTTATCTTTATAAAATTCAAGCTTGTGTAGAATACAAAATGAAAGATTACACTGGAAAAACTTACAAGAGAAACGAAACTGTATAGAATGAAATTCATAATCCTCTGCTTTATCATTAGTGATCCGAAAAGGTTGTGTACATTGAATGCTTAAAAGTGCTTATGCAAGGGTGAAACCTTTAATAACTCATGGAAGAGAGTTATTTATACTAGTTTAGATACTAAACAAAATATCCTAAACTGATTACAAAAATAGCTTGAAGGAAAATAGGAAGAGAAAACTGCTAGATGATGTGTTCCTATTAGGCAGAGAGTTGTTGATGACTGGCCCTCCAAAAGCTGTTGTGTTGTCTTCTTGTTAGGATCAAATAGTTACTCAATTGTTTCACATAGTTGATCCCACCTCTCTTCACTTGGTATCTCCAGATTTACCATCCTTCTAAATATCTCATCAACTTCGATATATCTTTTAAAATTCAGTTTAGTGAGAAAAAGGTGTCCAACTTCATGTCTGATTTTTAGGTCAGAGTTTAAGGCTTCTAGAAACTCTTTCCCTGTAATCTGTCTTTTTATCCCTGCAAATTGACTTTTATATGTTGCAATAGTATATAAATTTTCATAATAATCCTCCAATTTGACTAATTGATCATTTAATGACAGTAACCCTGGTAAACCTTTCTTGCTCAACACATTGAATTTGGAATGAAACCTTTAGACAACAATGTTCAAAGTTTCACATTTTGTTTTTAGTTGTGTCAGTAAATTCTTCTTTTGTAGGACTTCCTTGATTTCCAAAATAGTAGTTGTCCTATCTGAAACATTGATTTCATGTAACTCTTATTTAGTCTTGGAGTTCAATACTTTGATCATCCTTGCTGCTTCTTTAGGCTTTGTCTTCAATGCTGCCCTCTCCTCATCAATTTCTGTCCTGCATTTGGAAATTAACTCCTGTTGCTCAAAAATTATTTGTGTGGATGGTCGTACTTCTGTTATTGAGTGGCTGATGTCTAACTAGATGTCCTCTTTGGCTTGGGCCAAAGTGTCTGCCATTAGAGACTTACTCTCTAATTGTTTAACCCTGAGTTCTAGCCTGTGTGACTTCTACATCTCCTTCACATATAATGTATCATTTTCTACCTTCTGTGACTCTAGAGTCTAGAACTTCTGGAGTATCTTTTCATTATGTTGCTTTTGTGCTTGCAATTCCTATGATAGTTTTGTTGTTTCAACTGTTGTTGATGTTGAGTCAAGACCAATGGAAGATGAGCTTGGCTCTCTACTTGCTATGGGAACTGTTGTTACTGGAATTGCAGCAAGTTGTGCTGCCTCTTTTTCCTTGAGTAGTTGTTCTATTTGTTCTTCCATGCTTTTAATATGTATGTTTTGCTCTACGATGAGTTTCAACATCTCCTCTTTGTTTTGTTCATTCTCTTCCATTTCCCTGGTTTGTGGATTCTCAGTTGAAGGAAATTTCAACTATTTCTTCAAGGTTGTTATCTGTATGTTCTTTTTCTTAAGTATTTCTTGAACTACTTTATTGTCTTGGGTATCATACCCAATTTTAACAATGAGGTCTTCTAAAGATTTTAACTTGTCATATTTAGCTAAATATGAAAGTTTCTCAATCTTAAGCTGTGACTGCACATTTGACAAGGTAGTTCTAAGCTTAGAGAGAGACATGGAAGTTATAGTCATAGTTAAGAATAAAATCTCACCTGATCGCCTGTACAAATCAATTTGGTCAATAGGATGTATCTGATTTACATCAAATGAAAATATAGTATTCTTGTAGTCTATTGTAGACTTGAGAAATGGAATATGAGCCTGTAAGAAAGCCATTTGCATTCTTCCTCTTTCATTGTCAAAGACAGAAAGAAGCCTACGCTGAGAGGTGGATGTCTTCTTCCAAAACTGACTGTACATTTTTTTCTTAAGAGTTTCATTCTTTTGCTTAATTTCCAGAAATTTGGAGAAGATATTACTATCTTTTGCAGAGCTGGTCTGAGTAGAATGAATTATCTCCATAGGTTCTGCTGAAAAAGGAGTTGAAGAAGAAGGCATTTTGGGATTAGTGGTCCCCGCTAATGAAATATCCTCTAGATCCCCAAGATCAATTAATTTTGGTTGCCTTCTCCCTGATGACATTGTTAATCCAGTGTTCAATTTCTTCTGCAATATAGAATACTCTTTGATTAACTCTATAGCTTATATAGTTTCTTCTCTAGTTATTTTGTGTTGAGTATTCTGGGTGACTGGAGTGTTCACTTGTGGAGTAGTTACAACACGTTCATCTACTTCCAGGAGTGCCCTTTCAGACCACTACTCCTGGTTCATAAACTTTTCTAATTATGGCTTAGGAGTGTGATTGTAAGGTTTTGCCTTCAATTGAACTCTTAATGCAGAAATGATCCCAAAAGGATCATAGGACCAGGTGAAACTTAGCTGAAATTTCATGTTATTTAACAATCTATCTGCCTCTATGCCTACAAACCTAGTATTACAAATAAATGATCCTACCTTTGCTTTGAGCTTAAACTGTGACTTTTTCTTACCAGAGACAAAGTGAACTTCATCCATATTTATCATCTGCCTAATGTATTCCATTGAGAATATCCTCATTGGCACATATTTAGGCAGTTTGTATGGAGCCAATTCACTTCCATATATCCTTATTTCAGTGTAATTCTGGTATAGATACCAGTCACCAGTCTTGGTCTGTTTAGATAGATGTAGGATTTTCTTGATTTCTTCTCCAATTTTGGGCTCTGTCTAGCTGTTGAGTAACTGAAGAAATGGATGAACAAAAGAATCAATGAACTCAAAAAATAAAAACTTTGATGATGTTGCTCTGACCAATTCTGTCTAGTGAATCACTACTTGATTCACTCCTTGTTCATCTTGTTTGTTGAGCTGAATGGGTAATGAATCTCCTTGATGAAACAAAATAAAATGAATAATGACTTAACTATACATGAATACTCCTTGTGTGGTAAAGTTCATGAATTGTTCATGTATACTAACAGCCAAGAACTGCCTATAATTGTACATGAATGTAGGTTGATATTCCTTACTGAAAATAGAAAAGAATATGAGGATGGATTCATCAACACATTGATCACTTTCATAACCTAAGAGGTATGATAATAGGGACATGATATGTCTAGTAGCTTCAGGGAACATAGAATATGAATAAGGTGGATTTCTCTTGGGTAATTCAACATCTTCTGGTAGAAAATGTTCAAAAATGAGAGTTATTTGTGGGAAGATAAGTTTGTTATACAGGTCCATGAGTGTTGCTGGTGAGAAGTAGCTAAGGGAGTTATATGAAGGTATCAGTAGCATTTGATTAATATTTTGAGCGGAAATGGTGATCAGAATGTTTCCATCCTAAGTCATTACTGTTCTCTACACAGGATCATATCTAGGTTTACACCAGGTGAGAAAATCTTGAAAATGGTTATTTTTTGGAAAGGAAAAGAGGGGCAAGGCTGTCTCCCATAATAAAATGGGGCCTTCCTTATATTTTTACTTTTGTTTTAACCAGAGATGCAATTCATGAAAATCGAGTTCACAGTCACAGTCTGCGACTTTGAACAGAGAGTCTGCAAGGGGAAGGCGATCCAAATTGACTAAAGTTGCAAATGGGTTTCCCTCTTCAACTTATTTATGTGATTTACCCTTCGGGGCCATTTTTACTGCAGGGGAAATGGGAAAACTGACTCAATTGAGAGACGAATGAAACAAAACATAGTGACAGAAGAAATGAGAGTTTGTAGTGGTATCGCTTCAGGTGGAAAAGTAATCAATGGTAAGGTCATAGTGTATTTATAATTTGGATTGATTATTTACCGTTTAACACTAACTGTAGGAAATTTATGACAGAGGAGCAGGGATTAATTATCCAACGGGAGTGGAAAACAGATAAATGACGTTTGCAACGGGACAGGAGCATGTAGCGCAACAGATTAATCACATGGTAGCTTCTGAGTGGATGAGGGATAACAGATGGGTGATGTGGCACGCGGGTATGGTTGATCGTTTGAAGGTTAACAACTGTCGGGGGGGATTTTCGGGGGGGCGAGGCAATTTGTGGTTTTGTGCTTAGGGGCTCCGAAATGATATGGGGCTAACACGTAACGAAAATTGGCCGCCATTAAAATAGCTTTTTAGCGCCCCCCCCCCCCCCCCCCCCTCGCATTAACGGGAAATGGCTAAGGGGGGTCTGGAATGATCCCTCCACTGTTGATCTGGGCGGCGTTCATTCTGTCCGTCGAAAGATGACGGGCGCTTATCACGCGTTGATTTGATGTTTTGTCCTTTTCCGACTTTGTACAAAGTCATGCACGCTTTGATTATTACAAATGTCAAACTTTATAATAAAAGGAAATTAATGTTGAAAAGTGTGCAACAAGAAATGCTTGTTGAGAATGCAACAAGATGATGGAGCTTAGTGGAAAGGAGTCGCCTTCACTAAGTGGTCCCGCAAGCAAGTTTTGGTGCAAAGTCTATTTTTAGACATATGGATCATGGTCTATGAGTTGCAGGATGTTGTTTATGAATGATTGGTCATGTTGGGAAAAAATAGATGGACTTCTATTTTTTGGATCACAGCGGTGTGATCAGAGTCTATTTTTAGACTACCAGGCTAAAAATAGAAAAGTCAAATATTATTATCTCACAATAATATTTGGACTATAAACTTAACCTTATTCTCTTGGAGCACTTCAGTTCGAGCTACGGATGTGCAACATGCAATTGCATGAAGGAAATACGTGGTTCTTATGGGTTAGTTGAATATTTGCATGCATGACTTCAGTTAGAACTCAAGTGAGTTGAGTTTAGTGGACTGGAGGTGCAGTTGATGGAGTTGTGTTCAGTTAGCTTTGTTAAACTGGTTGTATTTAGTCTAACTGGAAAATAGACTAGAGATGAGTTGGGTGAATTAGTTATAATTAATTCACAAGTTATTAACTCATAATACAACTAATGAATACATCAGTTAACTCAGTTGCATGTCAGTGCATGTTCAGTTCAGCAGGGACAGGTGTTAGAGAATCAGATTGCTATCAGTTGTGACTATAGTTGTGCACCAGATCTTGCACAAATCAGGGGATTGACTATGCCAATGAGTTTTCCCACATTGTAGCTTGTTCTCACGTGATTTAGCCAAGGAAAGACGTGGTTGCCTTGGAATTATCACCGATTCTTGAGCAGGTATTGAGCAGCGGAGGCAGGCAAGCAGCGGAAGAGATTTGAGCCAGAGATTGATTCAGATCTGAGCTGTATTGTGTGTAACAGGTGGAGCTGGTACTGGATTGCTTGTGATAAGCATTGTACTTTGTAATGTTACATGACTCAATCATTAATATACAGATAGTTGGGGTTTTTAGGGAGATGCTTTCCCCGGGATACATACTGTGTTAATGTGTGAATGCTCTTGATGTTTTATTGTTATTGATGCTGCTATATTGATGATCAACGTAGAGGAGCATATGTATTGTGTATGTTTTCCTCAATAGTACATGATCAGGATAATCTCTGTTGAATATGTGTTAAATTATTCAAAATTTCTACATATTCATCCTTCTAGAGGGCTCAGGTAGGGTGACCCTCTATCACCATTCCTATTTATTTTAGCTATGGAAGGACTTGGTCGAATGTTTCAAAAAGATGATGAATCGAGAGAGATATATGGTCTTCGCCTGTATGGAGCATATTTTCGTATCTCTCATCAAAAATTTGTTGATGATGTTATATTATTTGGTTTACCAATTTACATTTTTTTATGTCAGCCTCAATAACTATAGTGAACACTAACAAATCGAAGAAAAAATATCTTCAATTGTCCGCAAATGGTTCCTCAGGTTAAGTCAAACCCTGGGTTTTAATAGAGGTCACCTTCCTTCAAAGTATTTAGAAATACCTCTTGTATTGTTGTACAACAGGGTCTCTACCTAGGAAGAACTTATAGAAAGAACTCATTGTAAAGTGAATAATTATACTTTCAAGGAACTCAGCTTCCCAAGTTGCCTAGTATTGATGAAAGAAGTTTTAAAAGAATTACAAAATTACCAGTTATTAGTAATGCCCATCCCAAATAATGTGTGTTAGAAATTAATATTTCTTTGGATAATTTTTTTTTATGGAGGGACTTATCCAAAATACTTATGTGAGCATTGGTCGGGTGGAAAAAAATAGTTGCATGAAAAAATAATGGAGAACTGGGTCTTTGAAACCCCCTCCTCATCGGTAAAGCTTATGCTATGAAGTTGTGGTGGCTATGGGTTTAGGGCGGTCCCTAATTTTGGAAATAAATATGGTCTCGTAAGTACTTGTCTATACATTCACAGTTCGAAATATTACAATTCGATGGAAGAATTAAATATTTAGGGGTCTAGAATTGGGCTAAAGAAAGTGAGGATGTGGTGAAACAATTTTCATTATGGCAGATTAGAAGAGGAAGGACAACATTATCCTAGGAGGATTCATGGAATAAGTAACCACTATTAGAGGAAAATGAGAAGCTAAAACCTATTAAAGTATTAAAGAAAGCCTAAGGAGCCTTTAAAGTGGTAGAATTCTAGAAAATATTTGATAAGGAGAATGGTTGGAGATGGTGGAAAATAGTAGGAGATTGGGAATGCTCTAGGGATTCTCTCCCATTGGAGGAATTCCATCAAATCCTTAATAGTATAATGATACGAGTTTCTCCTAAACATCACATGATGTGGTGGGGGAGGCAACTAGTTGGATTTTTGGATGGTATCTTGGGGGTATATGTTAACTTAGGACCATCTGTAAAACAAAGGCTTTGAGGGCCCATCAATGTTCATTTTATGTTCACAAGAGGAGGAATCAATAGATCATCTACTAATCACTTGTTTTTATGCCAAGAAAACGTGGGATTTCGTTAAGAAAATCTTAAGGTGTGATTTACCCAATCCACCAAACATAAAGTCATGGATATATGATTGGTTATGGAAAATATTAAACATCCATTGAAAATGAGAGCCTAGCATTTAGCTCTAGGATTTTCTCCATGGAATTTATGGAAGGAGAGAAATTTAAGAATCTTTAAAGGAAAACATAGGTCTATGTCAATTTTACAGGATATTACACTTAAAAATATCAGAGAAATGGTGTTGTTGTTCCCTCCTGATTATGAAGAAGTGCAAGTTGATGATTAGAAGGCTCTTATCCTAAAGGGATTCAATATATTATCTAAAATTGTCACTACTTTTTCTTCCATGGCTCATAGTAGAGCAATCTCCACTGACAATTCATTCTCCCCTCCTCCAAAATATTTCATTAAATTAAACTTTGATGGTGCCTCAAAAGGAAACCTAGGAGATGTTGGTTTTGGAGGGATTTTTAGGGATGAGAATTCGAATCCCAAGCATGCCTATGCTTTTTCCTATGGGGTGGAAACAAACAATCTTGTGGAATTTAGTGCATTGGAGAAAGATCTTCAAATAGTTGTAAGGGAAGGGTTTAGGTTGATTCAGATACATAGTGACTCTAAGATAGTGATTTATTATATAAGAAATATCCTAGTACGTCATCTGCCACAGAAAATAATTTATAGTTGGCACCTACAGAAGGTGGTGAGAAGTATCAAAGACTTTTTGATTAATTTCAATTATGTTATTCCCATGCACACGCAATGGGAAGGTAATAAGGTGGAATATTGTTTGGCTAACTGGGGAATATCAGGAAGACACATTGTCTTGAACATGGCTTGGCTAGAATTGAAACATTGGGAAAGCCTACATGAAGCAAATCACTATGCCTAATAGGATAAATACCTAGTTGAAGCCAATGTCATCGATGGGGGTGATCTGAAAACATCGGAATATCGGTATCAGAAAGAAGAATGATGATCCCTCTTGATGGGTGGTTTCTGATGGGAGTAATTATTTGCATGTGAATATATTTTTTGGTGATAGAGTTTGTTAGTTTCAGTCTTTACAGCCTTCCTCCGGTGATCAAACATGCTCTTACAAAGTGATTTTGAAGTGTCAAAGTCAAATTTTGTCATTTCAGTGAGTCTTCAAGAAAAATTTGGTCACTAGGCATTAGGTCTAGGGTTTGCCCAAATGTTAGTCCATGTCATCATTCAGCTGAGCCTATCATCATTCATAGGGTTTTCATTATTATGTCAGTGTCTAATGAGTCATTTTATACCTGATTCATGCTTCAGTTGCGCCCAGGCAAAGTCATTTCCCTCTCCTAGGGTTTTGAAGCCATTTTCTCTCGGATGGTCAAATCATCGGTAAAACTTGTTTCCTGATGTTCATACACCTTTCCCTATCCTTCATGTACCTTATCAAACACTTCCCATCCCTTAGACCCGCCAAATTCCTCATTTTTGCACAAACCCTAGTTTCTAGCTACAACTTGGCAATTTTCTAGGTTGGGCCTGTGTTTTGCCCTTTTGGATCCCTTCCCCTCACTCAATCTCTGAGATTCCACTTTCCCCTGCTTCCTAACATCCCTCCCCACTCCCACAAATTTCCCCAAGAATTTAGAAGCCCCCTATCCCCTTCATCTCGCTTCATTTCGACAAAATTCCTTGTTTCACACATCGGGACAAGTCGCACTCAAATGATGCTTCAGAGCAATCAAAGATGAATTTTTGGAAATTGAGAGAGGTTTTTGTCCAAAAAATGCCAAATAAGAAAATAATCCTTCACTTTTTACACAAGTGTCATGGTTTGAGAGAAATGTCAAGAATATCGTTGCCTCAGGAGAATCAAAGACACCTCTGTAGTGACCTTGGGAAAATCAAGTTTTCTCCTATCTTGGTTGGAAAAATGATTTGATTGATGGGTAAAATGATAACTAGACAGAGAGATATTTCATTTGAGCTATCATGAGCTCAATTTGGGGTTGAGGAAGGCATTCAAAAGTTGACTGGAACAGCACTCTTCTTTCAGGCAGCCTCATTTGGTACTTTTTGACTAGTCTTGGGAGATTTCATTTTTGATAGGTCAAAGCAACTCCAAATTGAAAAATTCCACTTGGGTTGGACAGTAGACTCAAATTTATTTCCAACGAGCTATCCTACGCCTTATTCTGACACTGGGAAGGCCTCCAAAAGCCTCCTGCAAAAGGGGCACGACCACTCAGAGCAGGGGCACGACCACTCAGGGCAGGGGCACTACCACTCAAGCTCTCTTCTACAGAACCACTCCAAATCGACTAAATTTCCATCTTGCTTGCTAAATTGATCGATGTAGGGTCTTCTAGTGCATTTTAATGCTTGAAACATGAAAGGATGGCCTTGCATATGTATGTTTATCACCAAGAAATGTAAGGAGAAGTGGATTTGGGTGATTGCTTGTTCATGTAGGCATTATGCTAGGGTTGATGTTTTTTCAAGGTTACAGCGCCATCACAGTCATAGCTAAAGCCAGAGGCCATTCATGAGGAGGGAGGTCCATCACACCAGCCCAAGATTATTGTGCCGAGACATGTTGTTTCCCCACTGCAGTGTACATATCAGAGAGGTCATAGGACCTTGTTTGTAGCAGCTCGACGAGTATTTTATTCACAGCAGGTGGAAGGGGTCTCGTCAACATCATCAGATCAGCGAGTGTTATCTCCACACCAGGTGGAAGGGGCCTCATTGCCGACAGCAGCACAGGTAGCAGAGAGGGGCAAGCAGCCCATGATTGAGGAGAGAATGTCAGGTGATCCGGTTATTGATCTTGACGCCGGTTCTCCTAGCACAGAGCTCAAGGATATCATCCGAGAGAAAAGCACCGAGATTCATTCGCTGCAGACACAATTATTGATGGCAAAATGGATAATAAAATATTTGGAGCAGCGAAACAAACAGCTTGAGGATGAGAAAGAGTTGGATGAGCTATGGAGGATTCGAAGTGATCGAGTCATCAACCGTAGAAGGCCCGATGACTTGTTGCCCAAAGAGAGAGAATCCATGCTTATCCG
>APFE030055895.1:0-10583 GCA_000404065.3 Pinus taeda | reverse complement strand
GGTCGTAAGGTCGAATACGTATAGGGAGACATAGGTGCAGAAGTTAACCAAATTTTGGTTATTTTCCAATTTTCATCGATTGGCAATGCCGAGACTGAAGTTCCATTAGCAAACAATGTCGAGAGACAAAATTAATAGTGTTGGGCCAAAGTTATCACCCCCAAAAAGATGAGAGGAAAATTTAATGAATTAGGTGAGCTGACTGGACTGAGTAACGTGCAAGTCAAAGCCTTAGTCACCCTCACCGGAAGGTTCTATTCCGACAAGATTTCGTGAATGCTCTTTTGACAATACCAGGTTACAGTGAGTGGGACATAGATTATGTGGAGGACTTAAGTAGGACCCACCCGAATTTATCTACCCGACGGTGTTTGTAGATACATTTGCCGTGAAGCCTGGATATTGTGAGAAGGTAGACATGGTGTGTGGAGAAGCATGTCAATAAATAAAAGACAAGTGTAGTCAGGCCCACACATCCATTCATGCCATCCTAGAAGAGAAGTCTCGGAGGAAACTAAGAGCATACTAAAGAAGGGGTCGAGATGACGTAGATCTGAGCTTGCGTTGGATTGGGGAGAACGAGCACTAATAGGAAACATGGAAATGGGGCCATTCGATGTCTGATCTTTCTCGTCGGATCGTGGCAGTGCATAAATTATAAAAGGGCCGGGATCTAGGTTATATAGGAGGGTTTTCTGAAGAACCTTTCCTTGCATAGTGTCATCGAAAAGAGATTGGATTCAACGAATATTAGATTAAAAAAGGGAAAAACATGCGCGATGTATTAAAAAGGATGAGATTCATATAAAAGGTCTGTGTTGATAAGTTGATGTGGAACCATTTTAGATCCTCCCACTAACTACTTAAAGCCTCCCACTGTATTTTTATAAAGGGATTTATATCTCATAAGGTGACTACAAATAAGGTTGAAGGAAGCACCTTTTTGGAGAAAATCAAGGATCTATGGGATTTTAAAGCAGGCTTGAAATTTGGCTTGCATTAAGTGGTATCAAAGCTGCAAAGATATGAAAATCTCAAATTATAGAGGTCAAAATAAGGAGATGCAAAAGAAAAAATAATCCACACAAGCAACAAGCAAGAATCTTCAAAAGAAGGATCAAATATCAAAGAGTTTGAATGAGATTGTAGGTTTGTTGAGTTGCAGATTTATAGAAGTTTGGTAAGAAGAAATAGTTTTGAATTTTAAATAGAAATTCAATTTCTTGTAAATGAAATAAGGATAAGTTAATCACAGTAGAATGAATTTTGAATGTAATATTACTAAGGGTTGAAGAGTATAAAATGGTACAATGAAGAAAGTTTATAATTGCAGAAGAAATTGGAGGGAGAAATGCCAGGTAAAGTGACAAGTAGCCATGCAAGAAACATAATGGCATAGGTAGACACAAACAAATTGTAACAAAAGGAGAGAAGGGAGCAAACAAAGCTCTCGAAAGAAGCTTGCGACAGAAAGATTGTAGCAGGGGCACTATAAAGAAACTTCGGCTAGAAAGGACAATGAGAACAGTTGCAATAACCTAGAGCGAGGAGTGCTCATTGGTTCCATAAGAGAGGACCATGAAGGTTCTGGAAGACTAAGCTTAGAGGAGAATAAGCTTGGTGAGGTATCATGTGGAAGGAAAAGGAGAAGCTTGCTACTGTACAGGTTGGTTGCAGCTTAGAGTGGGCATGGAGAAGATCACAGAGAAAATGTTGATGAAGATAATGGAAAATATTCGAAGAGGAAGTCTGTAAGGAAGCCACAACAACTAGAAAAAATATACTAAAAAAAAGGTTAAAAATCAGAAGATGAGTGATGAAGAAAGAGAGAAAGAGTTGGTTGAGATGAAAGCATAACTCAACGAACTATAGTAGCAACTACGAGAACAAATAAAACCTAGTCAAGCTCTTCCACTATAGATTCAAATCAAATTGAGACAACCAAGACCCTGTTGACCAAAACATAAATTCATTCCATCCACCAAGTCAGCTTCCATGTGTTATCTTCTTTCCTTCAAGTTGGTATGAGCCTGATACTTCAAGAATTTTGGTCTTGCACTGCACTTACGAATTAGGTCTATAACATCGACCCTGTAGTTGCATTTGAGACATAATTTTTGACTTGCAAGAATATTTCCTTCCTTTGCTATATTAGTTTCTCCATAGAGATGAAAAAATACTTCCATTTTACCCCTTCACATGCCTTTCCTTATGTCGAAATTGTAGATGATAATCTTCTTCCACAATAGGTCAAATGGTAGGCTATTAATAGTAGTTTGAATCTCCACGTGAGGAAAACTTGTCAATTATTTTGAGGTCAATTGGGGGGACTAGGTAGACGACTTGGCGGAGGAGGAGAATATACACAAGATTAATTTTTCTTTTCTTGACACAAAGAACCCAAGAAGGGTCTAGATATAATGATGATCGCAATAAATTAAGACATAAACTTATAAGTCTACAATGGAGTATCTTGACCTATTAGCCAATAAACCAAGCATGAAACACATGCTTTAATAAGTCAATTTTATTTTATAATAATAATTTTTTCGTTTCTTTTTACAATTATGAAGGTCGACACTAGTTACATTCTTCAATAGATAGAAGCTATAAGAAGACAAGGATAAGGAGAAAGGTGGAAAAATGAAAGAGGATCACATGAGAGGATATAAAGTTTTTCATTTGTTGAAGATGATAAAAGAAATCAAGGCTTGCTTGAAGTTGAGTATGAAGTGGAAAATTTTGAAGAAAAATGGTTCCTTGATGCTGAAGAAGCTAGAAACATAAAAGACAGATTTATTAACAGTCTGATGGACTGTGAAGACAATACGTATCAACTTGTAAAAGATGCAACCAAGGCAATAAAATAATAATCACATTCTTTAAAATGTAACACTTGGTGTGTGTTTGCAGGTTTCAAAGGTGAGAACCGAAAATCTAATGAAGTGCTTATGAAGGTAGAAGAGGATTGAGACTCATATAGAAGGTAGCGATAATGGAGGAGTTATGTGAGCATTTGTTTTTTAATTTAGAATATGATGAAGTTGTTATAGTAAAGGGAATCGACGTAGGGAAGACCTTGAGCTTTTTTATGAATAAGGATGGAACAACATCATTTGAAGCAACAAATGAGGACATGTTTAAGAGGATTCACATGCCTACAGAAGGAAGCACGAGTTAAGTTGAGATCGAACCTTTGGAGGAATGGTTGAAAGAAGGCCTGAACAATGGATGTTGCATGGAGGATGAGGATACAATCCAAATTGATTTTGAGTTGTATGAAGAACCAAATTCCTTGGAACAAAGGATAGAAACCCAAAAAATGAACATACAGATTACAAGGATAGAACTAGAGGAGGAAGGCTTTGAGTTAAAAAATAGTGAAGAAAGAGTTGTCGAGTTTGAGCAGCAAAGATATGAACCAATGATTGCTAAGAGTTTTGTAACTCTTATAACAAAGGAGTATATGAAACAACCTAATTACAGGAATAGTAGCAATGGAGAGCAACCAAAGATAGAGGTTGAAAAGGTGATTGATGAAGTATGTGAGATGATGAGAAAACCATCTAAAAGGAGGAGGTACCAAAAACAGAGGAGGATAGGAAATATGGAAGAGAAGTTGACAGAAAAATGCATCAAAAAAACAAGTGGGAAGCAACAACACAAGATATGGAAGCATGGAGAAGAAGAGACAACAAGACAACATCACCACATCCAAGAAATATACCAATTACAGATTAAAGTTTTTGATCCAGGAGGACTTTCAACAACACATGAAAGCACATAGTCAAGAGACCATGATATTTTTTCTACCTTGGGAGTCTGATGCAAGAGATTTCCATTTCCAAGTCAAAATCTATTTTGACTAGACCTAGGGGTTTACATTTACCATGGGAGTTGGTTCCCTAATTGAGAGTAATTATTTATTTAATTTTATTTTCCTAAGCTTTCATGAGAAGTGTATATAAGTATTGAAATGAGGAATATTGTAACTGGATCTCTTCTAAATGAGAGATCTCAAGAAGCATCTAGGAGCATTGGAGAGATTGTAGAGAAGTTAGATCTTTAAAAATATTTGTGGATCTAGAATCCTAGAATAGGGATTTGTCTAAATAATTGTGGATCTAGAATCCTAGAATGGAGATTTGTTGAAATAATTGTGGATCTGAATTTGTTTAAGTATCATATTTGTAAAAAAGTGTGTAATTATATAGCAACAATAGGAAAGGGTAGAGGTGTGAGAAATGAAAGGATCGAGAGGCTTGAAGAAGCTAAATATGGCTTCAGTGCCAAGAAAAGGCCATGTAATGTAACTCTAGCCAGAAGGGCCTATTGTAAATATGTTTTGGTTTTTTAATTAATACAAGGAAGGGAGCACTATGTTCAAGTGCCATGAATAGATCTTTGTGTGAGAGGGGAGCGAGAGTTTCTTTTAATAACCCGTAATTCTACAATATTTATGCCCAAAACACTTACACTATAACACATGCACAATTTTAAAATAACCGTTCTATAGTTGTTTGTGGACCAGCCCTAGATGAGCATTTAATATATATAGATACACACACACACACACACACACACACACGCACACACACACACATATGAGAGAGATTGTAGGAGGGTTGCGTGATAAGTCATAACAATGGCCTATAGGTGGTCGTAAGGTCGAATACATATAGAGAGACAAAGTTGCATAACTTAACCAATTTTTGGTTATTTCCTAGTTTTTGTCAATTGAAAATGTTGGTTGTAAAGTTCCATTAATAGACAATGTCGAGAGACATAATTGATAGTGCAGGGCTATCACCCTAGAAACATGAGAGGAATGTTTAACGAATTAGGCAGGTTTACTGGACCGGCTGACTTGCGAGTTAACCAATAGAAAAAGAGGAGCCAAAGCCAGCAAGGGATCGAAGCCTTAGAGGGCCACGCTCAATGGGCTTTCGTGAATTCCATTTTCACAACGTCGGGTTACAACGAGTGGGCTAGAGATTAAGTTGAGGAATTAAGTAGGACCCAGCCAGAGGACTCTACACAACGGTGTTTGCAGATACATTTTCCATGGAGATGGACTATTATGAGCGGGGACGTGGCATGTGGAGAAGTGCATCAATAAATAAAAGACAAATGGATGATTTGGTAGAACATATATATTTTAATAGAAATTAAACATAAGATATGAGTGGAGTTTTTGCAATATTTGATAATTAATGTAAAATTTAAATAATAATATATTATTTTTAATTTATTTTGCTTATTAAATGTTTTTTGATGTAAAATAATGTATTTATTATTATTAATTATGAGATTGAAAGTTTATCTAATAATCTTGTAAAATCAATTTCGTTTAATAAATAGACTACTTGCTTTAGTTTATATTTTAAACTCATTTAAACTACCTTAAACTTGTTGTATCTACTAAATTCATTAATTGCTTATAAATATAAATATGGTTTCATATGAAAGATATACTCAAAGGAAATTTTTTTTAGGTCTCACCAGAGGAAAACTACCAAAAGATTCATAATTTCCTCAAGATTTCTGTGTAATAAAAAGTCACGTGAATCAATCATAGGACATGACAATATAAAACAATTTTTAATGTGAAACAAAATGCCACCACATGGGTATATCATTGAAGTAATCACTAGTAAAATATCAAATAGATAACATTGATAACTTAGAGAAGGTCCGCATTTGTATTACTGATACTACAATACAATGAAGGGAAGGGCAATGCCCAAATCACCTTGATCTCTAAATATTGAATTCTCTCCAATTCCCATTGAAAAATGAAATACAAATATTATTTCAAATAATGACATTCTTATATAACATAATAACAATAGATTCATAAATATTGAGGGGTACTTATTTCAATGATCAATCAAGTACATAAACTACAAATTACAACTTTGTACTCTTGTATCGAGCTTGACAATGAACTATTGGGCCACCTCTTTTGTTTTTGACTCAACCAATTAATTAACTCTAATGGTCACAATCTTTTTTATTCATACTATAGTTAAATGTGGAAAATATATGCAACCATTCAATGTCCTTATATTGTTGCTTTAACTTCCAATATTCTCAATTCAACTTGTCTTCTAATGGTTACGATTTCTCATGTTTGACAATTAGGACCTTTTAACTTCCTTGGTGTGGCATATGTCTCCTTCTTATTACACATTTGCATGGTATTCATCAAGTTCATCTTGTAGTGTTGGTTATGCATACTCCCCATTGTGATCATATTGTAATGCTTGTCATGCGCATTTCTCTCCACGTTTCATATGTGTGGACTCACTTGACCTTTGTCATGCTCATGTTGACATTGACATACTTTCCATGCTTCTCCTCTCATGTTGCACATTTTTCACCTTTGGTGCATAAATTGGACATTGTACCTTCCCATTTCACTTGCACTTTATTTTATATTGCATGTTTTTTTTTTCTTTTCTATTTTTTGTTTTCATGTGTCACACTTAGTGCTTTCTCTTATAACATGTGGGAATGCTTCTACATCATGACGATTTTACCAAAGTGAAGGAGGTTTTTATCAAATCAATTTGAGGAGATGCATTCTAAAATATTCCAAACTATCAACATTCTCCAATGATAAGACTAATTTGATTAGAGAAGCAACTTTATAATACCAGAATAAAGCTTATCATAAAATTATCTAATAACCAAGAGAAGTACAACTCAAGTTCAATCTAAAAATGGGTGGTAGTTTGGACTCTCTATGCCCACAATGAAGAGCAATAAAGGGAAGAGAACTTATGAGGGATTTTTGATCAAATAAGGGAGTTTCTTCCCTGTGTTGAGTGGGGTAGGTATTGTGAATGACAAAGTTGGTTTGATTGAGTGTTACAGGTCTATTTGGGAACATCACTCATGACATTCAGATCAGTACTATTAGGGCTCATCAAACCCTAATTTATTTGTTACATGCCCTAGACAAGTCATCACATTGAATGCTTCCATCTATGAAAGTTTCCTGGCTTAAAGCCTTGTTGAAAACTTCCTTGGGACACCAACGCAACCTTGGTCAGTGGTAACTACGCTGCGAAGCAGACAAGCCCATTTTGGCCTGCACTGCAGTGCACTTAAGCCCTCTTTGACCTGTAATAGGCGAGATTGAGTGAAATTTGCATAGGGTTCTTGGAATATTCCTTCATTCTAGATGATTCTAGAAAGACATCATCTCTTATCTCCACCTATGAGCTCGAAATTGGATAGGCTAAGGATCCATTAACCTCCTACCTTCTCATCCCTTGCTCCATGGAAACTAACTCCAAGTTTGGAAGGCCATTCAATACCCTCATTTATGACAAAACCACCTCCATTTCCTATAAATTGAGCACTCATCATAGTGATCAAGGGGGCTAAAATCTGAAATTTGTAAGGAAATTATGTTGGTTTGAGAATTGAGTTCATGTTAAGCAATGTTATGCTTGCTGATTGGTGTGCTTTTGATGTGGCGAGGGTTGGACTAAAGCTGAAGGAGTGGCACAGGATTGAATTGTATTGAGTGATACTCTTCCTTCTACATTAATAAAGAGTTTATTCCTTTTCTCATATTAATTTTCATATCTATGATGATTATGTGTTTCAATGTCTTCGATTCCATTGTTTTATAGTAGATAGATCATGTATGCTTTGATCGTTTCTTGTTTCTGTTTCTCTTGATACGGCTACCTTTTGAGTGGATTTAGTTCAAGTGGGAGCGACGGGAGTGATTCAAAAGAGATCAAGGATCAAGGAAGTGAAAGACTACAAGTAAGTTCCTCCTTACTTGTAGAAAAGGTTAAACTACTTTCTTTCTATTGTTCTAGGTGCAGTCACCCACCTAGGGAAAATGTGCTTATCTGTAGATGAAAATTCCATATAACAAATTGACGACTCCACTGGGGATCGACTATCATTCCTGGTGGCTTACCCTCATCATATTACACCATAGTAGACTTTGCTTGAATTTATTGATCTTATTTCAGCCTTTTTGAAGTGTTTTTAGTAAAAAATTGTGCTTGAATGTCTCTTGATTTGATCTAAGTCACCAACACAGTGTTCGTCTTGACACAGTACGCTACAAAACAGCCCCTAGCTTAGTGACAGTGCACCGCAATGCATTGTCTCCCACTTTGGCCTGCACTGATTCCTCTTAGGCTAAAAAACCTAGCTTTGGTTTTATTTTTCCAAAGTTGATTCTGGTTTTGCTTGTTGAAAGATCAATGATTCTTGTGGTTCTAAATAAAGTTGTATTTCTCCTCCTAGCCCTACTTTTGCCTTGATTGATTAGTGTTTCTTAAATGATTTATTTATCATTATCATTTCATTGTCAAAGTTAGCTTATAGTCGATTAATATTTTCTGAAAAGGAAGTGTCGTAAAGTATTCATTTCTTTCAAAAAGGAACTGTTGTAAAGTCTTCGTTTCTTACGAAAAGTATTGATTGATTGTATGTGCATTTAGTTTCCTTTTGTTCATCTAAACATTAAGGGAATTGAAAAGAAAAACTTGCATTATGCATTTAGAGGTTTGTGTGTGCTTGTAGGAATAGTATAGGGAAATTGCATTAGATGTGCTCTTTTCTCTTTGATTAAACATTTTGATTGCTCTATCCCTTGTAGTTAAGGTTTTCATTATTCAAATAAAATGAAAAGAATGTTTCTCATCATAGTTACATTTTAAGAATTTCAAAGACATCACAAGGTGAGCCTAAAAGACAAAATCTTAATCAAGATCAACTTAAAAGTTTTCTCAATTAAACTAATGGAGTATTGCCACCTATCAAATAACATTTAGAGTTTCTAGGCTAGAGACGTGTTCCAGCGTCGTAAAACATAACAGTTGTCGTTAATTATTTGCACTACATTTCGAGTGTGATACCTCATCCCACATACGTAAGTATATCGTAGCTCGTCCACGTACCTTTGGGTATATAGGGTGGTGTTATAGTACGAAAAGTATAAGGGAATCCTCTCACTGTGCAGTTTCGCATTAGACAACGCTAACATGGATTGGGCCTCCACGTACTTTCAGGTATATATGGGAGGACAACATTATGTTGTTATCCATCATTAGGTAACTGAGTCGGCCACCTTGTACACTGTGATACACCGAACAAAACATTTGGGGAGATTGCTTGCACGCATGTTAAGTCCTTGGTTTATTGAGGCAGTATATTGCAGTTCACAGTTGCTTGGTAATCCTTTTTTCCTAGATTACCCTCTTTTTGTTTATTTATTTTTGTAATAAAATCAATCAGTAATCATGGAGGAACATCAACCCTTACCTCGTCATTCGTGGAAGACAGTGAGTAAACTACCTTTACCCCCTAAAGCTACACCTAGTCAGCAAAAGTGGTCTTGTTTGACTGAATCCAATGCATCACAAAGTTCTGGTTCTTCATCTGAATTACCAAAGTCACCTATATTGGTAAGTACTGTGACCCTAGTTACTCCTACAATTACTCATACATCTGTTACTGAAGTGGAACCTTTACAATTACCTGAGGACACTAAAAGTGAACCTAGTGAAGCGGAAACCCAAGTTGTCCAACAAGAAGTTGATTCTCAACCCAAAGTTGTTCAAAAATAAATTACTTTTGAACCTGAATCTGCTCAACTAGAAATTGATCCTAAACCTATCACAGTTCAACTAGAAGTTACTTCTGAACCAGAAGTTGTTCAAGAAGCTCAACCTGAACCTGTTGTTCTTTTACCAGAACACTTGGATCTTGAAGTTGAATAATCAGAAGTTGTTCCCGTACCAGAAGACAATCGACCGATTTATCCTCAGACATTTGTAACTGTTGAGACTTCCCCTTTACTGTAGATTCAAACACCAAAAATATATTACAGACCCGACGGTGAATTCCTTCCACCTGGTTTGATTTCAATTGAAGAGGAACCTGAAGAAGAAACACCCAGAACTCCAAGTCACTTTGGACACGGGCTTTATCTTTATCCTTATACTCCTCATTTCAGTACTCCTTTTGATCCTGATTACTTTCTAACTCCCATTGATTTTGTTAGGACATTTATTGGGTCATTTGACTATGGCAGAATCAACATCCCAAAATGTACCATCTGTTACAACTGTAGCATAATATATTGTCGCTACTTCTTCGCTGTTTACTACAACACCTGAGTCACATTTGTATGGTGTTCCATCTGTCCCACCGAGTTACCAATCTTTATCTCAAACCCACTCAGGTGTTTCTTCTAGTCCATGGTCTTCACCCATGTCATCCACTAGAATTTTACCTAGTTCTTCACTTATAGATACTGAACAGTTTGATCCATTAAGTCAATATCAAGTTGGTCTAGCTGGTTACCATCCAATGTATTCGCTTTACACTGGATTAACCCATATGGATAAAAATATGCAAAATCTCCTTATCCTCCATTTTTTGGGGGGCAACCATATGGCAGTATGCCATCATCTTTAGGTTTGTAGGTTTTAACCCCATATAGAAATTACCTGCATACGAATTCTAAAACACATAAAATAAACAATGCGAGAGCATAACACATAAAACACATATACACAAAGATTTTCCCCTCGATCCCAAAA
>APFE030055892.1:5182-23716 GCA_000404065.3 Pinus taeda | reverse complement strand
AAAACCTCCGAGATTTGACCATTCATGCATAGTATTCATAGAGATACAGAGAGATTCCAAATTTTACATGCTAATCCTCTTCAGCCAAAATCTAGACAAAATCTGTCAAAATCACCTTCTACTAATTCAAAATTTACATAAGTACTTATACATACAACAATCAGACCCTAAATCAATGGATCGAATTTGCCTAATCCTACATAACATCTAATCTACATGATATTCTCCTCAAGAATCTCAAATAAGCCTAAATATTTGAATTAATTACAAGATAATTCAAATCCCTGAATTCTAGCTCAAATCCTATCTAGAAAGCTTTGTAAAGTGACAGCTAAAGGATCCCACTCCTTTGCTTGTAATTTTTTTTTGTATTTTTGCGATAAAATTCATAGTCTTTTGCCTTCAAGCCTCATGCTCCTGCATCAGACTCCTGAGGACAAAATTCTTCATGGGATCTTGTCCATGAGCTCTTCTACAGAATTTCCCAACTTCTATAGCATGGCATCTATCATCCAGGTAGCATCAATAATTAGTTGATCCTTCCACTTGATCAAACATTGAAAATACTCCTTCCCTCTTGTGTTTTTAAACAATCTCTTGTCCAAAACCTTTTCTGGCTACAATGCCTTTGCTGTAGGTAACTGCTTTACCCAATCAACCTCTTGTTATTCTTTATCCTCTGCTGTATCATCTGCATTTCTGTTTTCATACCTATACAAATCAACAACATTGGAAATTGGAGATATTCCAATGTCAGGGGGTAATTCAATTTCATATGCATTTGCAGAACATTTTCTCAAGACTCTGCATGGTCCAATTTTCTTAAATTTTAACTTGTTATACTCTCTTTTTGGAAATATTTCCTTCCTTAGGTGTGCTAAAACCAAATCTCCAACCTCAAAATTAACTTCTTTCTTCTTCAAATCTTCTTTACTCTTGTACTTTATGTTGCTATATTCATGTAACTATTGTTTTACATGTTCATGTATTGCTTGAATCTCTGAAGCAAAATCTTCTCCTTTAGCACTTCTCATTTTAGCTTTTCCCAAGTCTCTTAATTCAAACACTCCCCTTGGGTGCATTCCATAAAATATATGGAATGGACTCGGCCCTGTACTCCTGTTGGGAGAATCATTATAAGCATATTCAGCCTGTGCCAAAATTTGATCCCACTGTTTTGGATGTTCACCTGTAAGACTTCTCAGAAGATTACCCAAGCTTCTGTTTACAACTTCACTCTATCCATCAGTCTGAGGATGATAAGCTGAAATGAAACTCAGTTTAGTACCAAGTTTCTTCCATAAGGTCCTCCAGAAATGACCAACAAATCTAGTGTCTCTATTTGAAACAATGCTCTTAGGTAACCCATGCAACCTTACAATCTCATTAAAAAACAGATTAGCAATGTGAGTAGCATCACTGGTTTTATAACATGGAATAAAATGTGCCATTTTAGAAAATATGTCAACCACAACATAAATTGAATCATTTCCTCTTTGAGTTTTTGGTAAACCCAAAACAAAATCCATACTTACCATATCCCAAGGTCTATCTGGAATAGGTAATGGAACATACAAACTTGTGTTTTGGCTCCTTCCTTTCGCACACTGACAGACTTTACAATTTTTCACATACTTCTCCACTTCAGATCTCATCTTCGGCTAGAAATAAAACCGATTCAACTGCTCATAAGTCTTGTCTGCACCAAAATGTCCTCCAAGTCCACCATTATGTTTCTCCTTGATTAAATTTTCTCTCATAGAACAAATTGGTATGCACAACTGATTTCTTTTAAATGACAATCCTTCTTGCAAGAAAAAATCCAGCCACTTATTTCTATCTAACAAAACAAGATTTTTACAAGCTTCAAATGCCTCTTTAATATCTAAATCTTTCTCATATACTTCTTTAAGAAAATCAAAACCCAACACTTGAATTTGACTTTCCTAAACTAGGATACTTTTTCTGCTTAAGGCATCTGCTACCTTGTTTGATTGGCCATTTATATGTTTTAATGCAAAATTAAAACCTTGAAGATATTCTACCCATTTTTCATGTTTCTGATTAAGCTTTGGTTGTTGCATAATGTACTGCAATGCATGACTGTCTGAATATAGTATAAACTCCTTAGACATCAAGTAATGTCTCCACTTTTTTAATGACTATACAACTGCATAAAATTCATTATCATAAGAAGAATATTTCTTCTTTGATTCATTCAGTTTTTCACTGAAATAAGCTACAGGTCTGTCCTCTTGACTTAAAACAACACCAATAACTTCTCCACTAAAATCACATTTCACTTGAAAAGGTTTATTAAAATCAGGCAAAATTAAAATAGGTTTTTCAGTAATCTTTATTTTCAACAACTAGAAGTTCTTTTCTTCTTCAATGGTCCATTTAAATAGCTTTTTATCCTTCTTTATAGTGTCAATAATAGAAGCATTGATCTTACTAAAATTCCTTTTGAATTTTCTATAAAAATAGCAAGACCATGAAAACTTCTTACCTCAAAAACACTTTTCAGTGAAGGCCACTCTATGATTGCCTTTATCTTCTCTAGATCCATTTTTAATCCATCAGTAGAAACAACAAAGCCCAATTATACCAATGCTTCCTTCATGAATGAACATTTATTTAAATTTAGCAGTAACTTTTCTTGTTGTAGCTTCTATAAGACATAATTCAGATGTCTCATATGTTCCTCTTTAGATCTGTTGTAAACTAATATATCATCCAGATATACTATTACAAATTTACCAATAAATTCTTTCAGCTCTTCATTCATAAGCCTCATAAATGTACTAGGAGCATTTGATAACCCAAAAGGCATTACCATCCATTCATACAGTCCTTCATTTGTTTTAAAAGCAATTTTCCATTCATCTCCTTCTCTAATCCTTATTTGATGATAACCACTTTTTAAATCCAGCTTTGTAAATATGTTGCTCCACTTAAACAATCCATTAAATCTTCAATTCTAGGTAAAGGAAATCTATAATTGATTGTTATTTTGTTGATTTCTCTTGAATCAGTGCACATTCTCTAGCCTCCATGTTTCTTTGGGCTCAACACTGTTAGCACTGCACAAGGACTCAAACTCTCTCTAATCATTCCTTTATCTAACAATTCCTGAACCTGTTTTTTGATTTCTTCATTTTCTGTGGGAGTCATCTTGTAAGCTGCTTTATTTGGTAGATTTTCCCCTGGAATCAAATCTATATGAGGACTTATTTTTCTAATGGGTGGTAACTCATTAGGCAAATAATCTACAATGATGTCACAATAATTTTCCAACATCTCTTGAATTTCAATTGGCAAATCAAAAATTTTAGTGGAAGTAATTGTTACCTTGGGTTTGCAAATCAATGCAAAATTTACCTCATTCTCTTCAATCTGCTGCAAGTATTCTTTTCCACTTAGCAATAGAGTTTTTGGATAATATTTTCCTGATGCATCCTCTTCTTCCATAGGTAGCAATGTATGATTGACACCATCTTTACCAAATTTGTATATGTTCTTTTTCCCATCATGCATAGCTCCTCTATTATACTGCCAAGGTCTACCTAGCAATATCTAACACACATCCATAGGCATCACATCACACATAATTTTGTCTTTGTATCTACCCAACTGCAACTCCACTTCACACTTTTCATTCACTAACAGCTGATGTCCCTTTTGAAGCCATGACACCTTGTAAGGTGTTGGATGTTTCTTTGTCTTTAATTTCAACTTTTTCACGACTTCTGTAAAGACCAAATTATCAATGCTGCCACTATCAATTACCATTTGACAACATTTTACTTGAACCTTGCATACAATCCTGAACAAAGTCTTTCTCTGTGCTGGTTCAACAACTTCCTCTGCTGGCTTTAACAAAACTTTGTTAACTACTAAATATTCCCATTTCTCTGGTACATTTTCTTCTTCTGGCACCTTTGCTGCTTCCTCTTCAGGCTGAGCAGCAATTACATTTCTCTGGTTTGTCCCTCCATTTTCTGGGCACTCATAGGCTCTGTGTCCCATATTGTTACATCTGTAACATCTGATTTATTTTCCTCTGCCTCTACCTCCTCTTCCTCTGAAAAAAATCCTTCTGCCACTTGCATCACCTTCTGTGGGTGTATGCTGATTCGAGCTGCTGCCAGCTCCATCTCTAGGTGTTGTAGATCTTCCTCTACCACCTTGACTTCCTCTTCCTCAGAAAGTACCTCTACTTCTGGCATATTTCTTCCTCATGAGTTTTTCTTCAGCCTTCAATACCATCTAATAAGCCTCTTCTACTCTTTTAGGGGACATCACACTTATCTCGTCTTGGATCTCCATTCTGAGACCATTTATATATCTTGCAACCTTCTCGTCTGTATCTTGAATTTTTCTAGCTTTTATGCTCACTTTGTAAAATTCCTCTGTGTATTCTTTCACTGTCAAAGACCTCTGTCTAAGATTCTGCATCTGTCTAAATAATGGCTGTTGACAATCATTTGGCAAAAACTGACCTCTCAACTTTGCCACCATATTGTTCCAATTTTTAGTTAGCTGCTTACCAAGTCTCCTTCTTTCTGCCTGCACTCCATCCCACCAAGGTTCTGTATGTCCTTTCAATTTTGTGACAACAAATTTCACTCTCATTCCTTCTTCTATTTCTTCATAATCAAAGAATTTATCCATGTCATTAATCCAGTCTATCAACTCCTCAGGGTTTAAACCTCCTGTATAAACTAAAACCTCAAGTCTAGGTTTAGATGTGGATCCCAACGCTGATTTAAAGAATCTCATTTCAGGAGTAACATCTGCAGGTTCCTATTCTTATGCAACTTCAACTTCAGGCTCACTGACATCCAACATCTACATCTCTTTGATTTCCCATTTCCATTGCTTCTAATCTAGATTGCATTTTTTACATAGCTTCCAACACTTTAGAATTTGCAACTGGTCTTCCTCTTCTTCAACCAGCACCATGTCTTCCTCCAACTCTGAAAGCCATGTTGGATTTCCTTTTCTAATCTTTGAGATCCTGCTCAGTGTCAGTAGGCTACTCTGATACCACTAATGGTGGGCTGGTTGTAGGTGTTAAGGATAGTCATTCAAAACTAGCAACTATTCCTTCTTGTTCGGGTGGAACTTCTTCTCAGTTTTCCTTTGGAGTATTAGTCATAAACCTCCAATTTTTAGTTATTATGCTAAAATAGTAGAACTGTTTGATTTACTCGGTATATGGAAAATCTTCAGCTTTTCCACGGAACCAAAAGGAATTAAAAAACTCAGTTCATAACCTTATCACGTCCACCATTCCACAAACCTTTAGCGCATTAAATCTTCGTCGTTGATCTCATTCCTCAATCTGACAGTTATCACGTCACTCGCTTGCCAACTAGCTTGGCCGATCCCCACCGTTGATCAATCCCGCTTGATCCAACGCCGATCGCATAATCTTGCGTGGATTCTTGCACGACCGATATCAGGTCGAGGGCACATGAGAAAAGTAGTTTTCTTGTGCTATGTGTCACTCGCCAAGGGTAATCACGTGAAATTATAGAATACCACTTACTACCTTTTGACCGTGCAAGATACTAATTACACATACAAAGAGTGCTCTACTATTCTAATTAACATCTATGCTTGTTGGCACGTGATGACCATTAGATCTGTTGGATTTGTCCGATCGGACAATTAAGATCTTCTCCTAGGTTTCTTGCGAATTTATCAGGTTTCCTCGCCAGACTTAGCACTTCCGCCAAGTTTATTTAAATGCATAGTGAGTGAAGATTTAGATGCGAAAACATAAGATTATCGAAAATTCTAATTCTAGAGGGCTCAAACTGGAATTCAACAAAACTCAGAAATATTTCGAAGGAAATTTAAACCTCTGGGATTTGACCATTCATGCACAGTATTCACAGAGATACAGAGAGATTCCAAATTTTACATGCCAATCCTCTTCAGCCAAAATCTAGCCAAAATTTGTCAAAATCCCCTTCTACTAATTCAAAACTTAAATAAGTACCTTTAGATACAACAATCAGATCCTAAATCAATGGATCGAATCTGCCTAATCCTAGATAACATCTAATCTGCATGATATTCAATCTCAACTAAGCCTAAATACTTGAATTAATTACAAGATAATTCAAATCCCTGAATTATAGTTCAAATCCTATCTAGAAAGCTTTGTAAAGTGACAGCTAAAGTATCCCACTCCTTTGCTTGTAAACTTTTTTTGTATTTTTGGGATAAAATTCGAAGTCTTTTGCCTTCAAGCCTCATGCTTCTACATCAGGCCTTTCCAAAAGCTGGCATAGCTACCAGGACTTGGTGAATGGGAGGGAGAAATTATCGAATTGGGAATGCTTATGGTCTGATTTGGTACAAGAAGAGATCAGGAAAAATACCAGAGACAGAAGTTCATCCAAGGGAGAGGATGAAGAAAATTTTGCATTGGTTGGAAAGGGTTATAAGGGTAAAGGGAAGAAATCGTAAACCAAAATAGAATCCAACCAAGGGGGCAAGACGAAAGACTTGTCCAAAATAAAATGTTTCAATTTTCATGAATTTGGGCACTATGCTACAAAGTGTCCACACAAAATTTATAGCAAGAAGAACTCTGGAGGAGCAGCAGGTGAAGCATTGGATTCACAGTTTGACCTAGACTTCATCCTTATTGCATACATGACCAGCACTATGATGGGGAGCGTGTGGTACTTGGACTCAGGTGCCTCATTCCACATGACAAGGTGTAGAGAATTTTTCAATGACCTGGAGGAGATATATCTCCATATGCATGTTGAGCTTGGGGACGGTGGAAGGTGCAATGCTACCGGGATTGGTACAATAACCTTTAAGAGGGAGTTGGGATCCCCTCTTTGCCTCAAATATGTCATGTTTGTTCCACGCCTAAAGAAGAACCTCATCTCTGTAGTAGTTTTGGAAGACCATAACTATGATGTAATATTCAATAAAGGTAAAGCCTTTCTGAGGCACATAACTGCTGGACAAGTGAAGCACATCAAGGTTCGTGTGAAGAACCTATATAAACTTGATGTGGAAGATTTTGCTGTATTAAGCAGTAAGGCAGAGAAAGTGTAGAGTTGCAATGTCAGTGAGCTCTGACATAGAATATTGGGCCATTTGCATCATGGTGCCTTAAAAATTATGTAGCAAATAACCACTGGCGTCCTTAAAGTATCACTTGAGCAATATGATGTCTGCAAGGGTTGTACCTTGGGGAAGTATGTGAAATCCACATTCCTAGACCGAGATAGAAAAGCACATGCAGTCTTGGAGAGAGTGCACTATGATGTTTGTGGACCCTTCTTGGAAACCTCCATTGCCAGACATAAATACTTTGTTATTTTTATTGATGATTTATCAAGAAAGTGTTGGATCCACTTCATGCGGAAGAAGGATGAGACATTCTCAAAGTTCATAGAATTCAAGGCACTAGTTGAGAAATAGACCGACAAGAAGGTGAAGGCTCTTAAGAGCGAAAATGGAGGTGAGTATGTGTCGAATGACTTCGAGGATTTCTATGTGAAAGAAGGCATTCGAAGAGAGTTGAAAACACTCCATAACCCATAACAGAATGGGGTAGCTGGGAGGAAGAAGCAGAGCATTGTTGAAGTTGCGAGAGTTATGATACATGACCAAGGCCTGCCACTGCATTTGTCGGAAGAGACATGTAACAAAATAGTTTACTTGAAGAATTAAATTCCTCATTAGATTCTTGGTATGATTACACTGGAGGAGAATTTCTTAGGGAGGAAGCTGGATGTGCCTCACTTCAAAATTTTTAGAGCCTCTATTTACTTCCATGTCTCCAAAGATTCGAGGAATAAACTTGAGTTGGCAGTAGAGTTGGGAGTTTTTACGGGTTACAACAAAACTCCACACAATTACCAGGTGTACTTACCTTCCCTCAGAATGATAGTTTTGCAAAGGGATGTAAATTTTGATGAGGAGAAAGCAATGATATGTGCAAATCCCACCAAAGGAGGAGATTTTAGCTCCAAAGGAGGAGCCTCAGGAATTTGTACCGCAACCACAAATGGAGGATCAAATAGGAGGTAGAGTGGAGACATCCACTCAAGCAGAACCATCTAGAGAAGGTAGAAAGAGAACCAGGGAAGCTGATAGATTGGTGCGGGATGCGAGGGAGAATGTGGGAGCTCCTTCAAATTTGCATAGGAAAAAGAGGTTACCTAAGAGGTACACTAGCTACATGGCTCTAATGGCTGAGCTTGTAGAGATTGATCCATCCTCTTTTGAGGAAGAAGTTGAGAAAACAATTTAGATTGATGCAATGGTAGAAGAATACGAATCCATAATGAAGAATAGTGTTTGGGAAGTGGTCCCAAGACTGACAGATAAATCAGTTGTGGGTTTGAGATGGATCTTCAAGGTTAAGCTTGCAACAAACAAAAGCATAGAGAAGTATAAGGCCAAATTTTTGGCTAACGAATTCCCTCAAGTTGAGGGAATTGATTATGAGGAAACCTTTTCTCTTGTACCAAGGTATTCATCCATTAAATAAAATCTTGTACTGGCTACATAAATGGGGTGGAAGAGCCACCATATGAAAGTAACAACAATATTTCTCAATGGTGTTATTGAGGACAGAGTTTACACGGAGCAACCAAAAGTTTTTGAGATATTTTATTGGGAGTCTCATGTGTGAAAACTCAGGCAAGATTTGTACGGTCTCAAATAGGCACCCCGAGCTTGTTACATTTGGATTGATAGTTACCTCATTGGATTAGGCTTCACCAAAAGTGAAGTGGCTGCGAACCTCTATCATATTTTGGTAGAAGGTAAATTATTTATCATTGTTTTATATGTTGATGATTTAATATTGACAAGTAATGAGTAGCTGATCAGATCTTGCAAGCAGGACCTTGCAAGGGAATTTGAGATGAAAGACATGGGTTTGATTCACCACTTCCTCAGGCTAGAAGTATGGCAAGGTGATGGGGAATTTTTTGTGTCTCAAGGCAAGCATGCCACTGATATACTGTAGAGATTTCACATGGAGAGTTGTAAGCCCATGGAGACACCTCTAGCAACTAACTCGAGGATGGAGAATGCCACTTCAGGTGAAGAGGTTGATGCTACCATTTACCAACAGCTAGTGGTTTTGACCAATGTATGTTGTGAACACATGAACATATATGTGCTATGCATTCAATCAGCTGAGCCAAGCCATGGTTAATTTGACCAAATTTTATTGGAAGGCATCTAAGCATATCTTACAATACCTCAGAGGCACTACCCAATATGGATTATGGTACAAACAGATAGAGGGAGTGAAGCTGTGTGGCTTCAAAAATGCAGATTGGGTAGGGAGTCCATCCGATCGAAAGAGTACATCACGTGGAATTTTCATTGTTGGGTCTGCAACAACTTCCTAGTAAAATAGGAAACAGAGGTCTGTGGCGCTCAACTCAGCAGAAGTTGAATATATGGTCACAAGTCAAGTAGCATGTGGGGCGAAATGGATGAGAAATATACTTGTGAGGTTGTTTGGTTATGAGATGAATCCAACTGTGATCTCTTATGATAATCAGAGCTGCATTAAGCTCTCCGAGAATCCAATATTTCACGATTGATTCCAAGCATATAGATATACAATATCATCATTTACGGGACTGTGCAGAGGAGGATAATGAGGCTACAGTGCATTCTGATAGAGGAACAAGATTCTAACATCTTGATAAAGGATTTGTTAAGAGGGAAGTTCGAATTCCACAAGTGCAGGATATGGGTGGTTGAAAATCCATTTCTTTCTAAGAGGGAGTGTTGAGAAGTGTAGCAATGAAGTCTCATTTTGACTTTTCCTAGGTAAAATTGAGAAAATTCAAATTTCCAATTATCCATGTGTGGTTTCTAATTTGTAGCAATCCATTTCAATTATTTCTAGTTGTATTTAGTTAAAATAGTTCTAAATGTTGATAGAACTAGTTGGAGGTCAACTGTGTAGTGGAACAACCATCTAACTTAGTGATCATTCATTTAATGGATCAATCAAGCAAAAATAGGTAGTGCATGCAAATAATTCGATTTCCCTAGCTGTGGTGGAGATTCCAAGTTAGTGTAACATCACTTGTAGACTAGTCTTTAGTGTACATGTGTTGCATGCAGTCAGAGATCCTACCTTGGGAATTAAGTAATCAATTGGAGGGAAATTCCTAAAAAATAGGGGCCTAATTCCTCAAGATTTGTGCAAGGAAACAGGGGCTCAAGCAGATGAAAAAATTGGCTAAGTCTGGGTTAGAGCTTCTCATTGAGTAGAGAGAAAGATTATTCACTTGTAGGTTGAGCTCAGAGCGAGCAAGCAATTTTAATACATTCTAAATTCATCTGATTAATGCAAGTAGGCTTAAGGGGTTTTTACCAGTTGGTTTCCCCTAGATAAATCTATGTACTTGTGTATGTGACTAATACATGTTTGTGAATGTTGTTCTAAATTGTGAATTAATTTCGGCAGAGTGGTAGAGTAGAATTGTGTCTCTTGATTTAGATTAAATTTCTTGAGAAGTTGTAATTTTATCACCATATTTCTACATTTATTTTTTGATAGAATCAAATAAGCTCATTGAGAGGGAGTTGACCTTTGATCCCAAGGCAATCCACTTCTTGAGATTAAAAATGTAACAAAGAAATTATGAGGACTTCCTTGTCAAGGGAAATATATTATCACATCTTTGGCATGATGAATTATACTAAAGAAGTAGAGAGAGACTCCTGTTCAAATTTAGATTTGAAAAATCCCATGATGAGTAGGAAGTTAGATGGATCCTTGCTTTACATCATGTAATCTGAGCTTGATTAAGCCTAGACATGTATATTGGGTTGCTGCTAAATATATGTTGAAACTATTAATCATGGACTAAGATACACTGCTAGTCTTCACGGATACAACGATGCTAACTAATGTTGAAAATGTTGATGACAAGAAAATAACATATGCGTGTTTCTTTAGCTTGGGTTCTGCCATGCTTTCCTATATGAGCTGGAAATAGAAGTCTATTAATTTTATTATTATAAAGGAGAGTAAATTTTTGCTAGTATGGCTAGCTCCGAGGTAGTGTGGTTGAGGAAGATCCTGTTATCACTCTGATATTTATTTTGAAGTATGAAGAAAGAAAAACCAAAGGTAACCACAAACCACTTTTGGAGATCAAGATCTAGCCTTCCTGATGCTCAGAGAGGGCTCTCTCTTTATAATTTAACTTTGTTTTATTTAAGATGATTTTAGGCTAGTTATTGCTTGCATTTGGGTTTTTTTTTTCGAAAATTTGGTGGTGGGATAACTTTACTTAGATGGACAGAGGTTTGGCTTATACCATTGGGCTATGGAGTCAAATGTTTGACAAACAAGATTGGATTCAATTCTAAAAACAGTGTCTACAGGGCAAGATATATGAGTTACTGCAGATCTCAAAGGCTAAATGGTGAATGGCTTCAAATTGGATCCAGGGAGCAATTAAGGATTCCCTAGGCCAGACATTGGAAGGAATGAAAGAAGTCAATCGGGATGGGAGAGCAATTAAGGGTTCTCAAATCCGGGTATTAGAGGAAAACATGTAAATGACTAACTGTGCAAAACAAAGTGTAATTAAACAAATTCTCAGTGATATTTCCAGTTAATTCATTAGATTTTAAACACATTTAAGATTATGAAACACATAAGAAAGGTAAAAAAATCATACAAAGAAAGTACTTCATTGCAAACGACTCATCTCATGAATCCTGTAGCGAAATTCTTTTATTACTTGCTCTAGTCTGTTGACTTGAAAATGGTACAATCACCCTTAGGTTCAAGATGAAAATAACTCTACAAATGTAAAATAATCCACAATAATACTTCGAATTTTGAAGTATTTATACAAAAGGAATTACAAAATATCTGAAACTGCTTTCATAACTATTCTAGGAAAAGGAAATATCTTCTTGCAAGAATATATAGATAGCTATTGAACTGCTGCTTGCTGTAGAAGTGGGAACATTTAGGATGTGGACCCAAATTTGTGGCTGTGCTGTCAAATAAACTAACAGATGCAGATGTGTCTCTCTTTTTCTAATAACTGATTCAAAACTGCTTGCTGATCCTCTGACTAAAACTCTGAGATTTTCCTCACTGCTGGCTGATCCTGTGACTGCGCTTCCTCTATTTTATGTCCATTAGTGTCACAAAATATTTTGGAATATATATATATATTTGAATACTATCTCCAAAATATTTTAAAATGAAGTCCATAATTTAATTAACAAAAAACCATATGTTGTTTACAAAACCATGACTTGTTTGTTCTTTAGCCTCCTCTGTAAATTCATTTTACCTGCACCTGTAAATTCTTTTTTCCCTTGTAAAATACTTGGATGGTTTTACAAAACCATGTGTTGATTCGTGTGATTGGAAGAGTATTTTCACTTTCTTTTTTACTTTCACCTGCAACATGATTTTACACCTCCCTGTAAATGTAAAAACATTTTACATTTGAATTCCATTTCATAAACTTAGCCTTATATCCCTGTATTATTTTCTCTCAAGTATGGTTTTTCTTGTAGCAATGTAATTTACGACTTTCTCATATCTATGATATTTCACTTAATTAACCATAATTCCGGTAACATACATTTGATAATTTTCCTCCACCATACCTTAGGATATAAAATATATAATGGAGAAACTTTAGGATAGGTGAAAATCGCAAGGAAATTTAGGGTGGGTTAACTCGAGTGGTAAGTGGTTTATCATGAATTTTGAAAGTGGTAAATGGTTTTATTTGAAAGAACGCGATACAATCTGGTGGTTGCCATGCAGCAGGGAGTGGGTTGGGTAAAACCACCCATTTCACGTGAATTTCAAATGTTAAAGATTGGATATAAAACTGCGTGATGGCTGTTGGATGTGGGAGAGTTGGTTTGAAGGGCTATAAGGTGTTAAGGTGTTGAAGTTGTGGAGTGATTTGTTGGGGTGGGACCGGGTATATTATGATAAAAAGCAAGTTTTATGATAAAAAGCAAGTTTTAACAATGTCTATGAGGGATTTAATATAATATATGATGGGAGATTTAATAATATGGTGTTAATAAAAATAGGAGAGGTTTATATAATAGTGGGGATGTTAAAACATGAAGTGGGGATACTATTTATACGCAAGATTTAAAAAGGTATGTGAAGGGGAAGGTTTAAGGGGTTAGCGCCATAAATGGTAAATAGGAAAAGGAAAGGGTTTAGTATAAGGGGAAAATATTTTAGCAAGGGAGAATAGTTGGGATAAGGGAAAAATAGGGAATACTATAGTGCCAATGAAGCCAATCAAGTAGTTGTAGAAAGAAATAGATTGCTTGACTGCTTATCAGTAAACACAAAAATATAATTGATCATGTGCCTCCACAATAAAAGCTATCATATGTAATGGCAACTGCTGATATATTTGGTCCTTATAAAAAATACATGGCTGAGCTCTTGAACTAACAAAAATTTCCACGTAATCAACTATAGGATCAATAAAAATATGATGTATGATATTTGCTTCTAGGCCTTCAATGCCTAATTGATTAGTTGCATGTTCAAAATTAAACCTTGCATCCACATCTTCAGTCTTGTACTCAAAAACATAATCATCCTCAATCTGCAAATCAACAGGTAGAAAAATTTCCTCTTGCTTTGGAGAAGGAAGATTTTCCAAGAATTTTTGAGGATCTTGGAAACTATAGGACTGAATCTGAAGACCCAAAAGTTCAATATCCTTCTCAAATCTTTCAGCAACAAACTCAAGAAAACAAATTTTACTTTCAAAAGGATATTTGCTCGATTTCAAATGATGAAACACGACCATTAAAAAAGCTTCATCAATTTGAAATTCTGCTAACTCATTCCTGATTCCTTTTAAAACTTCACAAGATAAAAGATTTGCCACATACCCTGTCATCTTGTTTAGCGAGAAATCTTATCAACGTGTAGTGGAGTCACCATGAATGATCTAAAATCTGGATTCTTTGACAATGGAGTCACCCTGAAAACTTTGAAGCTCTGGATACTTCGAACATGGAGTCACTAGGTGAATAATTCAACCTTCTTGTGTCTGATCATTGTTCACCATCGGCAATTAGATCTGGAGCTTGACAATTTAGGGAGGATCAATATTAAATAATAATTCAAGAAAATATTCTGAAATTATTGCATAGATTCTAGAGCTCCAATGATTGAAAAATCTAGGAATGTGTTCCCTCTCATCTAATGCAGATTCATAGTATTGGGAACCAAATCCATTATTTGATGGATTTTGGTGGGGAAATCTTCATCCTTTCATTGGGAACGCTTCCTAATAATTTTGTATAAGTACCAAGTCGAATTTTCCTCTAGGGGTTGATTTTTCTTAGTCTTCTTGTAGAGAGAACTCATATTTTTCAGCTCCACTTTCATTTCTTATAGGGATGTAATTGTATTGATGGAAATAATGAAGATTGGTGTCATGTTTAGCTTCTAAATATTGGTCTCCTTCATAGGAATTTGAGTTTCTTTGGGCTTGAACATCCCAGGAGCCTCAGAGCCCTTTTGTATCATTTACTCTTCTTCCTTTCGCTTCTTATTCACATGCATCTCTTGTTCTTGTTTTCCCCTATTTTTGCATTTAGTATTAATGATTTCTTGTTGTAGGATTGGGTTAAATAGTTGAAGTAAGTTCTTTTGTAGGATCAAAAACATCATTTCATCCTTGGAAAAACTTTGGAAATTCATAGTAATCATTGAGCTTCTTATATTAGTTTGCTTATTCCCGAATCTAGATTTCTAGAAGTCCCTTGTGGCAAATAACAATAAATTTCTGCTAATTTTTAGAACATGCTAACGAGATTCAATCGAGTTGATTCCACTTGCATTAGATCGAAAAATCATTCTATTTAATAACAAAATTTAGCCCATTTCATTTTCACTTGATTAGGTTAGTTATTTGATAGATTTACTAGCTCACTAGTTCTCGAATTTCTAGATTTTAGACTAGTAATGTTTCTGCTATTTTTTAGCATGGTTTAACTGTGCTTTTTTTGAGTGATTACACTTGGAATGAAGACCTAATACATCTTAGTAAATAATTTTTTTTCCCATCCAATTTTGATTTGATTTTCTTGGCCATTCGATGAATTATAACTTCCTGTAGTAAATCTGTAACATCCTCTAGATTCCTGTTGGACACCTAATCCTAAAGGGTTAGCGTGGAAGCCGAATGGACAAAGCAGTCCAAGAGACCTTGGGATGTGAATCCCAACGGTCACCAAATGTACTATAAATGTATATCAGATTGTTAATAAAAAATAGCAATGCATGATTTATCTTTCTATTGTTTTCGCTGTCCATGTCTGTTTAACATGGTATCAGAGCCATGATGTGTGGCTTGTGTAGTTTTCTTCCTCGCAGTGTATGCCTTAAGTAGAAAAAAAATAAAAATAAAAATGGCATATTGATTTTCCCTATGTAGCTCCCTTGAATAGCGCTGACTTGGTCTTCGTTACTTGTAACTTTCTATGCATACCTGACGCTCCTGAGCACTGTCATCAATGCCTCTGTCCTCTGAAATATCTCTCGAATGTTTTGACTGACCCAATTGCATATTTAACGTTGCATCCTGTAAAGTCTGCGTTTTTAACGATGCTGGATTTGTCTGTCTCAAATTCATTGCATGTCCTGGAGCACAGCCTGCCCTTCGTGCTCTTGCACGTTCTGACATGGTATAGAATTTGCAGCCCTGGCAGCGCTGCAATGCCTCTGCCACAACTGAGAAGCGCTTCTTGACAAGAAACGCTGCCTGACAGATTCAAGTTGAAGACCGTTGTGCATATCCCCTGTGTGTCTTGTCTTGGTGTATTTCTCGTGGTGTGGAAATCAAACAAATTGTTAACGTTGGCCTGTATTTGTCAGTAACCATTGGATGGTGAGCGGACATGAGCCTAGATTTTTAACGTTGGCCTGAACGCAAGCGTTTTTGAGCTGAGATTTTTTAACGTTGGCTTGACTGTAATCATTTTCTTGTGCTACAATTCTCCTCGCACCTTATGTAAAAGCCGATCCCGCCATCTGTAGAACAGTGAAGAAGTTCGCGAGTGCATGATACCTCGTTTCTGTGGTTTAATGGAGCACTGTCTGCGTTAGTTTCAATATGAGCAGCTGAAACGGTTGAAAGCGGAAAAAAAAATTGAGACGAAAAACAATTTAAGAAATTGCGGTCAAGAACCGATCTGCTGAGGCTCCTCGTCATCGTCGAGCGGCAGTGGAAGATTTAGTTCCAGCAGAAAAGACTTCTTCTTCGCAGCAGCATCAATATAGGTAATGGCTGTTCGCTTATCGACAGGATTGAAAGAAAATGAACTTCTGTAATGTTTGCTTGTGCCTCTCTAGGATCACCGAGCATGTTTGCAATCGCAGCATCAATAGCATTTTGATTCTCTAGTCTGGATGCTCTTGCTGCAAGCAGGACTACTGTATCTCTGTCCATATCCTTGTGGAATACCTCAATAAGGTTCCTGTCTACAGTGAGACGATTTAGAGTAAGAGTGCCGGTTTTATCACTGCAAAGAACATCCATTCCAGCCATTTCTTAAAATTGCAGTCATTCGCTTTGTAATTGCACCCTGATGGGAGAAACGATGAGAGCCCATCCGTAAGGAGGGTTGCTTTCCATCTCTTCGTAATTTGTATTTTAATAACAATTACTTGACAGGAGGAATTCCTGCAAAGCTGCTCCTCCGACAGTTGCACAAAAGAAGAAGGCCTGGTCGCAGTCACCACTGTGGCAGAGCAAAATGGGGAAATCGAAGCAAAACCTTATGCCTGGTCTTGTCCTCGCTATTTGAGTTAAACATGCCAATGCACCAAGCTTCGGGGATATTTCGTGCCATGTTTTGTCTGTATATCTATTGTTTCCATTGACTGGAGCTTGTATTTTTGGGCTTGTGGCTTGTATGAAGGGTGACCGTATATATGCTGTTTCCGTTGACCGACCATATCTATCTATGGGTTTTATATCGTATACTTGTGTTTCGATATAAGTTTCGTCACGCATCAAAGCAGAACAAAGTTCTCCATTTTTGAGTTGCCTTCTGTTTGTGATTGTGATTGGAGAGATCAAAAGGTTTCTCTTGAGCATCATAAACTTGCCGAGGAGTCTGCCGAACCTGCCAGCCGTGAAGGTGACAAAGGTGCTCCATGGAGACATTTTCAGCATCATAGTGAGGGATATGATGAAAGGGCTTTGGCGGAGTGTCCCAAATGGGGCGTAAAAGGTAAGATATCTTTTGACGCTGGAAATATATGCCTAGGGAGCAAATTGGCATAATAGTAAGAAATAGGATCCATGTCTTATCGCATCTTTTCCTTGAAAGATGATGCTGCTTGTTCAACATATTGAAGCTGCCTCCTGTGGTTTCTGGCAATCAATCCTCTGGCAATCATTGAGATTGAGATGAATGTCTTGAAAATTTCTTGAAGGAAAAAAAAAATTTGCTGACCGAGATGTCCATAAATATTTGTACACCTGAAAGAGTCAGACATTTTAGAGGCAGCGTGAGGGCCCTAAGCCAAGATTTATAGTTGAGGGCACTGTTTTGGAGACAGTCACACCCATTCCATATGATGTTTTGAAGGATGGATACTAAGGTTTTAGAAAAGTAACTGGGTTTGGTTCTTTAATGGTAATGACTATCGATGAGATTTTTTACCTGAATGGATTTAATTTTTTTCCAATGAGTACACAACTATTTAAGCATGAGTTCTTACATTGAGTATTGTCAACCTATATTTATCATTGTTTTTTGATGAGTATGGTTAGTGCTCAATCGACAAATTTTACTTCTCAGGACAGGACACAAAAGAAGGGTTTTGTGTACCTTTCAAAGTATTATGACTTGTGCCAAGTTTAACAGAGTTTGATTAATTGGTAAGAAGTGTTAAGAAGGCAAAATTGAAGGCATGGTGTTATAATTACTGAAGTTTTTCTGATTTGAAAGTGAAGGATTATTTGGAAGATCCAATTTAAAATTGCTGCTTGTTCAATTTACTTGTTCCTATTGTGCAGTTTGGGCATAAATTTATGTGCAACAAACAAATTTGTTTTTCTCAACAGATTTTAATGAGAAGATTGCTTTAATTGTTGGGGTGATATCACGATTATATGCACCAGATTGTCTGCTATTGGTTGCAAGCATTGTGATTATTTAGGGTACATTTTCACTTCAAACAAGTTTCTAGTGGTACATTTCTATTGAGAAAAATGACTACAATTACTGAAGTATTAGAGTTTATGAAAACTCTTATACAATCCACTGTTAATGACACATTACAAATCAGCAAAGGCTCTCTCTCAAGAATTCAGACATGTCTACAATATGCACAAGAAAAGATTGATTTTTTGCAGCTTGAATCACAGCTACAGCAAGAAGAACTACAGCAATGGAGTCATCTTTTTGAACCTGTTTCTGTTCAGAAGATTGAAACAGACTCCCATAAACAGCAAGTCAATAATGTTCCTGTTCATT
>APFE030055882.1:227726-241707 GCA_000404065.3 Pinus taeda | reverse complement strand
CAAAGGAACCTGTGAAGATAGAGTTTGAACTAAAGGAGGAAGAATCAGACTCTGTAGCAGAGGAGGAATCAAAAGATGAAGAGCCAAAAACTCCGGCTATGAGAAGATCAGCTCGAGAAAGAAGGCAGCCAGAAAGGTATAGTCCATTTGCTTTCTGTTCAAACTTTGCTTTGTATGTTACTGATGATGATCCCAGAACTGTGAGGAAGCAGTGGATTCAGAGGATGGAAAACTCTGGAAAGAGGCCATGGTTGATGAAATGGCATCTTTGCACAAGAATGAGGCTTGGGATCTGGTGGAGTTTCCGGCTGGAAGGAAACCCATTGGCAGCAAATGGGTGTTCAAGAAGAAGACAAATGCAGAAGGGAAGGTGGAGAAATACAAAGCTCGGTTGGTAGCAAAAGGTTATTCCCAGGTGCCGGGAATTGATTTTGGTGATATTTTTTCTCCTGTTGCCAAGGTAACTTCTATTAGATTACTTTTATCTGTTGCTTCTGCTTTTGATTTTGAGGTAGAACATATGGATGTGAAGACAACATTTCTTCACGGGGATTTGGAAGAGGAGATCTACATGAAGCAACCTGAAGGCTTTGTGGTGAAGGGTAAGAAAGAACTAGTATGCAAGTTAAAGAAGTCTCTGTATGGGTTAAAACAGTCACCAAGGATGTGGTATCAGAAATTTGATACATTTATACGGAGAGTTGGCTTCACCAGAAGAAAAGCAAATCACTGTGTGTATTTTAAATTAATTGGTGACCGTGTTATTTATCTGGTCTTGTATGTGGATGATATGTTACTGGTTGGAAATGACAAAGAAATTATCGAGGATTTGGAGACCCAATTGTCCTCCAAATTCGACATGAAAGATCTCGGTGATGCAAACTATATTTTGGGCATGGAAATTAAAAGAGATCGGGTAAAGAGGAAGCTCTGGTTAAATCAGAGGAAGTTTGTCGAGACAATACTGCAGAGGTTTAATATGCAGGATAGTAAATCAGTGAAGGTTCCTATTCCTGAAGGTGTGAGGTTATCTGCTGAACAATGTCCCAAGACACAAGAAGAGGAAGAGGACATGTCCCGTGTTCCATATTCAAGTGTAGTCGGTAGCTTGATGTATGCAATAGTCTGTACTAGACCAGACATTGCACATGCAATGGGAGTATTGAGCAGGTTTATGTCAAAACCAAGGAAGGAGCACTGGACAGCAGTGAAGCGGATTTTCAGGTATTTGCGTGGCACTAGTGATTATGGTTTGTGCTACCAAGGAAGACCAGGATTGGACAGAGTGTTGGATATCCGTGGCTTTGTTGATGCAGACTGGGCTGGAGATCTGGATCAGGGAAGATCTACAAGTGGGTATGTGTTTAACCTATTTGGAGGTGCAGTCAGTTGGATGAGTAAGAAACAATCTGTAGTGGCACTATCAACTACAGAGGAAGAATACATGGCAGCCACTCATGCAAGCAAGGAAGTAGTTTGGTTGCAGAGATTGTGTTCAAGTATGGGGTTAGTACAGGGAGCTATAGGATAGACTGTGACAGCCAAAGTGCAATTTTCTTGGCAAAGAACCCTGCTTATCATTCAAAGACAAAGCACATTGATGTTCAGTATCACTTTGTGAGGGATATGATAGAAGAACAAAAGGTGTTGCTGGTAAAGGTGGACACTTTGAAGAATACTGCAGATGCATTGACAAAATCTGTTAGCTCTGAGAAGTTCTCTTGGTGTAGAGAAACAATGGGTGTTTCAGGGCTGGAAAAATGACTAAGCTCTCCTGTAGCCCCCTGTGGAAAGAAAACAACAAGTGGGAGATTGTTGGGCTGTGTTATATTCTTTCCACATAGTTAACAGGGGGTTTGGACCCTATGTTAGGTTGGGCGGACCCACGTATGGTTTTGTGCATGATTTTCGCACATGTTTTTTGGACGCAATGGTTTTCGGTCCATGGTTTTGGACGCGATGGTTTTCGGTCCATGGTATTGGATGCTTCGACATGTATAAATATGTATTGTAACATTGAAATGAACATAATGAAAAATCAAGCTGGTAGTCCCAGTTTTTGGATCCAGGGGAAAATCTTTGTGCATATGTGTTTTATGTGTTATGCTCTTGCATTATTTATTTTCTTTGTTTTAGAATTCGTATGCAGGTAATTTCTGTATAGGGTTAAAACCTATAGTATACCCTAGTAAGACTATACATCACTCCATGCGGGGGGGACTTGTCCCCTTCATGGGGGTCCGGGGGCCAGTGATCCCCTGGCAGGGGTTTGGGTGCAGTGCCCCCGAAGCTAAAAATAAATGTAAAATTTCCTTGTAAAAGTCTAGTAATTTCTAGTCAATCTGGGCCGTTCACTAGGTGGATGATCTGATGGTAGAAGTTATGTTTAATTTAGGGTTTTTTGCCCTAGAAGGCAACAACTCACTATATATGAGGGAATTGTATTGCGTTTATGTATATCTGTATTCTGAGTGAGGAAGAGAGAGGAGATTGAGAGTGAAGAGGGTGCTACAACGGATCTGCTGTAGGTTGTATCTCTTCAGTTTGCTGGATAATATAATAAAAGAAGGACTGACTGTTTCTCCGTGGATGTAGCCCAAACTAGGTGAACCACGTATATTTGTGTCTCTCTTGTTTTATGCATTTTCTGTGTTTATATTTTTGCAATATTTTATGTGTTCCATTGCTCCATAATATATACTTTTCTAACAACTGGTATAAGATCTGAAGGTCTATTTGGCTGATAAACTCGCAGGAGAGAAGGGTTCCTGGTTCGAGTGGGAGAAATGGCGGAAGATGGTAGGTTTAGGGTCGAAAAATCAACGGCCAAAACTACTAGCTGTGGAAGATGCAGATGGAAGGTTATCTTTATCAGAGAGATATGTACCTACCATTGAGTGGAAAGACAAAGGAGCCGATGAGTATGATAGACAAAAAATGGGATATTCTCGACAGAAAGGCACTTGGAATAATACGGTCGTGCCTAGCGGCGTCGGTAGTGTTTAATATTTCAAAGGAAATGACAATAGAGGGTTTAATGTCGGCATTGGCCAAACTATATGAAAAACCCTCGGCTCAAATAGGTATTTCTTATGAGCATTTATTTTATTATGAAGATTGTTAGAAGGTGGATCTGTTGCAGACCATTTAAATGATTTTAATACAGTTACAAGTCAGTTAAGTTCTGTAGGGGTAAATTTTGATGATGAAGTTAGGGCTCTATTATTTCTGTGCTCATTGCGAGAAAGCTGGAATGGTTTAGTTATGGCCATTAGTAACTCTGTCTTTGGATCTAGTAATTTAAAGTTTGATGATGTTTTCGGTGCAATCCTTAGCGAGGCAATGCGATGGAAAAGCTTCGATGAGACATCAGGAAATGCTTTGACTCCAGAGACTAGGGGAAGAAAAATGGAAAGAGGAAAGAGCTCTGGATATCGCAGTAAGTCAAGAAAAGGCATATCCAAGTCCATATCGGGGATAGTGTGCTGGAAATGCGGGAAGAAAGGACACGTGAAGAAAGATTGAAAGTCTCGGAAGGGAAAAGAAATAGACGCGCAACAAGAAAACAATCATGAAGCGAATGTAACAGGTGATGTGTTGCAAGATGCTTTGATTCTTTCATTAGAAAATATTATTGATGCCTGGGTGGTAGATTCAAGGGCCTCATTCCATGCCACACCTCATAGGAAACATTTTCATGATTATGTTCAAGGAGATTTTGGATAGGTTCGATTGGGTGATGATAAACCCTGTAAAATCGTTGGAATGGGTACAATTTTTATAAAACAGTAGAATGGAAATCAATGGCTATTGAAGGAGGTAAGGCATGTTCCAGATCTGAAGAAAAATTTTATTTCAATAGGGAAGTTGGGAGGTGAAGGTTGCGTAACTAATTTCACAGATAAAACCTGGAAGGTCACTAAAGGATCCCTGGTAATAACAAAAGGAGAAAAGGTTGGTACATTGTACTTATGCAATGGTATTTCTAATTATGTTAATGTTTTAACCTCTACATGAGAAGATATGACATTGTGGCATCATAGGCTCAGGCACATGAGTGAGAAGGGGATGTAGATTCTTCACTCAAGAAATTTGTTGCCAGGTTTGAAGTATGTTGATTTAAAATTATGTGAGAATTGTGTTTATGGAAAACAAAAGAGAGTCAGATTCCTTAGAGTTAGGAAAGAAAATAAGAGTGAAAAATTAGAGCTTGTGCATAGAGATGTATGGGGACCTGCTCAGGTATCATCTTTTGGTGGTTCTCATTATTATGTTACTTTTATTGATGATGCAACTAGAAAAACATGGATTTATTGTATTCGAAATAAACCTGATGTATTTGATACTTTCAAGAAATGGAAAGCTTTGGCTGAAAATGAGACATGAAAAAGGTTGAAGTGTCTTAGATCAGATAATGCAGGTGAATATTGCAGCAAAGAGTTTGATAGGTACTGTTCAGAGAATGGAATTCGTAGAGAGAAGATAGTACCAGGAACAACACAAGAAAATGGCATGTCCAAAAGGATGAACAGGTCAATCATGGAGCGTGCAAGGTGCATGAGAATGCATGCAAGATTGCCTTTACAATTTTGGGCAGATGTTGTAGATACCACTGCTTATCTAATAAACAGAGGGCCTTCAAGTTCCTTGGATGGTAGTATTCCAGAGGAGACATGGACAGGTAAAAAGGTAAACTGCTCTTTTTTAAAGACTTTTGGTTGTGAAGCGTTTGTCCACATTAACAAAGAAAATAGAACAAATTTTGAGGCAAAATCAAAGAAATGTACCTTTATTGATATGGTGTTAACAATTTTGGTTATCCCCTATATGATTATGAAAATCACAAAATCCTTAGGAGCAGAGATGTAATATTCAATGGAAAGGTCTTGTATAAGACTCAGTTGCAGGAAAAGAAACATGAAAAAAAACAGATAATACACAATGCTTGACGATATCACAGTAAAAGTGATGGTGCTTGAAAATCATAATGATCAACAACTAGAAAAACAACCACAACAACAACAAGCACCTCAAACACCTGAAAGTGGTGTTAGAAGATCTACCAGGATAAGTAGACCCCTGAACGATACTCTCCTTCATTATATTATGTATTGTTGATTGATTCTGGTGAAACAGAATGTTATGAAGAAGTAGTGTAGGTAGAAACCAGGAAGAAGTGCGAGCAAGCCATGAAAGAAGAGATGGACTGCTTAGCACATAACCAAACTTGGGACTTAGTCAGGTTGCCTGCAGGTAAAACAACATTATAGAATAAATGAGTTTACAAGTTGAAGGAAGAAGATGGAGGTAGAAAAAGGTATAAAGCTAGACTTGTGGTGAAAGGGTTTGCACAGAAAAAGGGTATAGACTTTGATGAGATATTTTCTCCTGTTGTGAAAATGACTTCAATCAGAACTATTCTAAGTCTAGTAGCTGCTGAAGATTTACATCTTGAGCAGTTAGATGTAAATACAACCTTTCTCCATGGGGATTTGGAGGAAGAGATATATATGCAGCAACCACAAGGATATGAGGTAAAAGGGAAGGAGAAACTAGTATGCAGGTTGAAGAAGAGCTTGTATGGCTTAAAACAGGCTCTGAGGCAGTGGTATCTAAAATTTGACAGGTTTATGTTTGAACAAGGTTATACTAGATGTTACTCTGACCATTGTGTTTATCTCAAAAGGCAAAATGATGGAAGCTATATTATATTGTTATTGTATGTAGATGACATGCTTGTTGCACGTTCTAACATGTAGGAAATAAATGTGCTTGAAAGGAAATTGGCAAACTCATTTGCAATGAAGGATTTGGGTGCTGCAAAACAAATCCTTGGTATGAGAATAACTAGAGATAGGAAGAATCACAAATTAACATTGTCTCAAAGTGAGTACATAGAAAAGGTGTTGAAAAGATTTAACATGCACAATGCAAAACCAGTTAGTACACCTTTTGCTAGCCATTTCAAACTTAGTAAGGAAATGTGCCCAAAGACCCAAGAAGACATGGATTATATGTCGAAAGTTCCATATGCATCAGCAGTTGCAAGCTTAATGTATGCAATGGTCTGCACAAGGCCTGATATTGCACATGCAGTGGGAGTTGTAAGCAGGTACATGAACAATCCAGGAAAGGAACATTAGATGGCAGTGAAATGGATTCTCACAAATATTTGAAAGGTACCACAAATCAGACATTATGCTTTGGTGGTTCTAACATTTCTCTGTAGGGATATGTTGATGCAGATATGGCAGGTGACAGAGATAACAGGAGGAGCGCTACAGGATATGTATTTATTGTTGGTGGAACAACTGTCCGTTGGGTTTCAAAAATCCAAAGTGTTGTTGCACTTTCAACAACAGAAGCAGAGTATGTTGCTGCTATAGAGGCTAGTAAAGAAATGATTTGGTTATAAAGGTTTCTGGATGAATTGGGTAAGAAGCAGGAGTTGGGCAGGTTATACAGTGACATCCAGAGTGCCATACATCTTGCAAAGAACTCTTCATTTCATTCCAAGACTAAACATATACAGCTCAAGTACCATTTCATATGGTCCGCATTGGAAGATGGATAGTTGAAGTTGGAAAAGATGCACACTAGCCAGAATCCTGCATATATGCTAACCAAAGTTGTAACCAGGGAGAAACTAAGAATCTGCTCAGTTTCAATTGGTCTTCAAGTATGATGAAGAAGATGAGAAACAACCAATTCCAAAGTGGAGTCATTGTCTAGCAAATAAAGTAGCAGTGGAGTTGCTATAATCAGTCTCCAAGTGGGAGATTGTTGGGTGTGGAGCCTGATTATCTTCTGTATTCAAAGGTTTCAGCCATATGTATACCCCAGGAAGACTATACACCCCTCCACGTGGGGGTTCGGGGGCAGTGCCCTTGAAGTTAAAAATAGATGTAAAATTCCTTGTAAAAGTCTAGTAATTCTAGTCAATCTGGGTCGTTCATTAGGTAGATGATCTAACGGTAGAAGTTATGTTTAATTTAGGGTTTTTTGCCCTAGAAGACAACCCCTCACTATATGTGAGGGAATTGTATTACGTCTACGTATATCTGTATTCTGAGTGAGGAAGAGAGAGGAGATTGAGAGTGAAGCGGGTGTTACAACGGATCTGTTGTAGGTTGTATCTCTTCAGTTTGCTGGATAATATAATAAAAGAAGGACTGGCTGTTTCTCTGTGGACGTAGCCCAAACTGGGTGAACCACGTATATTTGTGTCTCTCTTGTTTTATGCATTTTCTTTGTTTATATTTCTGCAATATTTTATGTGTTCCATTGCTCCGTAATATATAATTTTCTAACAATATTCCTAGCCTAGAGGGCAGGTTTGCAAAGTCAAAAAAAGGTCTAAGTCTAGAAGGGTGAAACATGGAAAAACACACTGAGTTAGGGGTGTAATCAAGCATAACACATCTCGACTCATGACTAAAACTTAGACAAAAGCCAAAACTATGAAATACACATAAAAAATCCAGTTCACAAACATTTTTCAATTGCGAGAAACAAAGTATGTGCAGTTGCGACACATAAGTGTCATTTTGCGGTTAGAAAGTGTACTATGACGCCAAAGTGTACCATAACTATTCTTGACAATCTGTAAACGCTTAGAAAGGAACATGGACACTCGTAACATGTGTAGAAACATAAAATGACACTTGACGACCGTAGGATCCAAAATTTGAATACAATAAAATTTTGGAGGATGTTGTAACAACGAGAACACCTAGGTAGCCCCAAGGGTTAGCTCAGTTGGTCAAAAACCATGCCTCACCATTGGGAGGTCACAGGGTCGAATCCACCCGAAGCCCTTGTGGTCAGGCCTTGCCAGTAGGCCGAGGGGAAATTTAGCCCAGCTATCACCCATATTTTTCCATGGACGTAGAGATCACTCACTGACCAGGGTGCTCGTGAACCACATGCAAAAAAATGAAAAACGACAACACCTAGGGAGCATTCATGTATGAAAAAATGTCTTTCAAACTCATGAAAATTGGAGCTATCTTTCAACGAGCTATGGACATGGATTTTGCTGATAAAAAAGAATGTTTTAGTGTTATCTAATTAGATGACATGACCGTATATTCGAAATTTGACTTGCAACATCTAGATTACCTTAGGGTGATATTCCAAAAATGTAAAAAATATGGTCTTTCTCTCAATCCCCATAAATCTTTCTTTTCCATGATTCGGGTAGATTCAGAAAGAGTTTAGTTCATTTAAAAAACCCCTTTCCCCAAAACTAAGAAATAAATTTAATCCTTTTTCGACAAGATAAGTTTTTTCTGCCATTTCATTTCTTAGTTTGTTGAGGTCGTTAAAAATATAACCATAATGCTTAAAAAGGGTCAGTATATTAAGGGAATTGATGAAGCGAAATATTATTTTTCCTAAATTAAAAAGTCACTGATGGAAGCACCAGTCTTTATAAGTCCTAATTATGAAAATGACTTTTTAGTTTTCCTTTTTGCTTCTAAATTCACTATTGTCATTGTCCTGCTTCAGAAAAACGACCAAGGATTCGAACAATTGATTTCTTTCTTTAGAAAAGCATTGCAAGATTTTGACCTTAAATATAATATTATAGAAAAATACGACTATTCATTAGTGAAATCTTTGAAAGCCTTTCGAGATTACATATTGCAATCTAAAATTCTTGTTTACTTGCCTAACCAGCAGTTAAGGACACTATGCAGAGGGACAAAGAGGTAGATGGATCGGTAAGATCTAAGAATATGAATTGGAATTAAAGCCGACCAATATAATAAAAGGGAAGGGCCTTTGAAAGTTACTTATTGAGGCTAATTTTGAATCCCTTAGGGTAAACCAATTAACTCATTTGAGCCACATTACACATGTCGGAGACAAGGAGTTAGATAAAAAGTCAAAGTTGTTGTTACAACAATCTATTGGCATTCCAATCAGTCAATGGTTTGCTACCTATGAATGGTATGAAAACATAATAAACTATCTTCAAACCTTATAATTCCCAACTCATCTGAGCAAATAAAAAAAATATTCTTTAAAATTGAAGTCTATAAATTATTGTATTATAGATCACAAGTTATACTAGAAAGATGTAGTTAGAATTTTATTAAACTGTGTCCTCCCTGACCATGTCGGTTGTTTAATCACTCAATTTCATGATGGAGTATGTGGTGGGCACTACACATGGAAAGCCATTGCACACAAAATCTTGAGGGTTATGTTTCATTGGCCCACATTGTTTTTCAATATTCATAAGAAAGTAAGAGTGTGTAATCAGTGTCAATTTTTTTTTTCTTTCGGAAAACAAAAGCTAACCGCCCTATCCTTGAAGCTTATTCCTTTGGAAGCTCCTTTTAAAAAATGGGGACTAGATTTTGTTAGTGAAATACACCCTCACAGTAGTGGTCAACATCATTAGATATTGACCCCTACTAACTATTTCACAGAATGGGTAGAATCCATAGTACCGGTCAAACATACTAAAGATGTAATCATCATGAAAATCCTTGTCGAAAACATTTTTTCATTTTTTGGTTGTCCTCAAAAAATCATTAGTTGATAATGCTAAGCCATTCTGCTCATCTTCCTTCCTCAGTTTCTTTGAGAATTTCAGTATTAGTCTTGTTCATTCTACAACTTATTACCCTCAAGGTAATGGGTTCGCTGAATCGACAAATAATTTTTTTATGAAAACCTTGATGAAAATGATTAACTCAAATAAAAGGAATTGGAATGTTACCCTAAAATATGTCGTCTGGGCCGATATGATGAGTACCAAAAATTCAATTGGTACATCTCATTTTCACCTTGTGTATGGCATAGATGCAGTAATACAATTATAATTAGGCAATAAAGTAATGGAACTTTTACAAGAAATTAACGAAGAATCTAATGATTTGAAAAGAAGGATTAACCAATTAATTCATGTTCAACAATAAAGCGAACACGCTTATAAAAATATAGATAACATCAGGTAGAGATTAAAAGACATTTTGATAAACGAGCCAAAGACATAAAATTTATTCCAGGGGACATAGTGTTAAAATGGGATAAAAGAAACGAAGATCTTGGAAAACATGGAAAATTTGACAATCTGTGGCTCGACCCATTTCTCATTCACGAAATTGAGGGAGAAAATGTTTTCTCCCTTAAAAATATTGATGGTGAGGTGAGTGGCCCTCTAGTAAATGGCCAATTCCTCAAACATTACTTCACATACTAGTTCTTTGCATGTACAAAAAAAAGAAGCGATATATATTTTGTATATATTAATAAAAAATAAACCATTTTTTTCCTAATATGTGACCGTAACGGTTATGGTCAATGGATTAACTACCTATTAGTATTGTGGACTCGATATTCACACATGACTAATTTTAATTACTAATTCCATTATTTGGTCTACTAAAAATCCTCAACATTGTTTTGATATTTGGTGTTGTATTGAAATACTAGTCATAGGTGGGAATCTTTTTTTTAGGTTGTAAAGGTCTATTTCTCCCCTAACATGAATTACTTCATGCCACCATGTTGTGCCTAAGATAGTTTCCTATCCCTTTTTGATGGGTTATGCTGATAGCTCTGCTGGGCCATTGAACACGTCTACTGGTAGTAGAGCAATGTTAGTGGCATTGGGTTTTTTCTTCCCGTGTGTGATATTCCCACTCCCTTGTATGATGATCACTTTGATGGGGTATGCTAGAAAATCTACCTTGATTCAGAACTTGTTACTATGATACTATAATTATCCCCTATGGGAGATTATTTGATTCATTCGAAGGGTTGCTTCCTGCATCTTACTATGAACATATCGGGCGAACCGCCTTGTATACTCCCGGAAAAATAGCCAGCTTCTCTTCAATTTGAGTCAGTTGCATATGCAAGTCTTCCATTATACCTAGAAGTCTATCAATATTTCCGTGGAAAGTTTCATGCCTATTACTCCTTGTCCCTAAACCATCTCCCATTATTAGATGTCAAGAGAAAATGGTAACTCTAAAATGTTGCTCTGTGTCAAGGGCCTCAACATAAAATGGTGGCAAATTCATATGATTTAGATATATATCATTTTTGTATTTTCTTACTATCAATGTATAACTATTTCGCATTGTACTTCCTAAAAAATTTCGTATTGAAACTAGTACGAAAATAAATTTCTCACATGTGCAACATTCTCATCGCGTAACTAACGTTGTCCCCTTTTCATGACTCCCTAAGCCCATAGAAGGTGACTGGTCAGGTTCTGACAATACCACTGGGGGTGGCATCCCCAGTTGGAGCCAACTGTTATCTCACAATTCCCCCCATGCTCATTTTACTTCTCACAAAGATCCACAACCTAAGTCATAATTCAAACCTCGACTTATATATTTGAAATGAATTCAAAATGTTGATCACATGAGTTAATGTACTTCGATAAGAAGCGATGGTTAATTTCTTATTCCTTCAAAACCAAATAGTGTCATCATTCGATTGATGGTTATTATTCCTCATCGTAGTTGTTGTCACTCGCTTCAAAAAGTGTTTTCAAGTTATCCAAAGAGAAAAAGAGCAGAAAAGTTTGCAGCCATATTCCAAGCCACAGAAGCTCTCAAATCTAAATTGGACCCTCTCCATTGGATAGGGTTCAGAATAATATTTCCAATAGTATATGGAACTCCTCAAATGGACCACGGAATCAAAAGATATGGCCTTTAAATATGGGGGTTTTATCACCTTTGAAAGGAGGAAAAAGAGCATATCAGAGGATCAGGCAGCACGGTATATTAGAGGTTCCAGCGATTAGTGATCACCGATATTGCAGATCGGAGTTCCAGGAGAATATCACAAATCTCAATCAAAGTTTTCTAAAAGTAGCAGTAGGGGAGGGTAGGTAAAACCAACAATTAACGATCACTAATATCATAAATCGGCCATCGACAGGTCTAGGCAGCAACAAGGCAATCAAAAGTTTGGGGTAAAATTCGCGATCGGTGGGTCCAGGCATATCGGCGATCGGTGGGTCCAGGCATATCAGTGATCAGTGGCTCTTGGCATATCAACAATTGGCGGGTCCAACATACCACTCTTAAGAAGTTGTGGGAGGAATACAACAATGGGGTTAAAACGCCGAGAGGGTTGAAAACAATTTAACAAAGGTTTGTAGCGAAAAACCAAGGGTAGGCAGAACCTTTCTCTCTTCCTCCAGTGGGCCACGTGGAATAACAATATTGAAGCTGATAAATACATGGTGGCGTTGACATCACCATGACATGGCAGTACAAAGGACATGTGGCATACTGATCTGGCCTTTCAAGGTCCTACGGGGGCATATCTTGGTGACATGTGTCACCACTCAGGAAGTGATAGTGGCAATGATGACGTCACCAATAGATGAAACGAAGCATCATTCTGTAATGAAACCTTTGATTGTGATCAGGTGATAAAATGGCTCCAATAAGGGGGCTAGCCAATGGACATAAGAAGAGCGAAGAACCAAGAGCTAAGCAGCACAGGTGGTCCTGCATATCGGCGATCGCAAGTATCAAAGGGTGCAACCGAATATAGAGTCATGAAACCCCTAAATGACGATAAAAATAAAAGCCATGATTGCGATCCACCGATAAAGGGGCTGGCCTATAGTCACATAAAGAGCTAAAGGAACCAAGGGTTGAACATTAAAGGGCTTGCGCAATTGGGGGCCGCAAACATGTTACGGATCCAATGTAAAAGTCCTGATTGGAAACCTTGATTGCGACTCGCCTACTGGGGAGCTTCGATCTAAAGGCCGAGATCCAAGTCACAGGCCGCGGTCCTAAGATGAAGAAATAATGAAAGGGGTTGAGTCAAAGGGGGCCAAAGAAGATCGAGATTCACTGTCTGTAATGATTTTAAGAGTAAGAGTCCCGATGCGGTGATGTTTCAATAACATGGTATAGGGATTTGAAGGCGTATGGGTGTTGGCATTATGAGACAATTGTTGTCCTTGATGGCAAATCACACAGATGACAGATCATAGTGCAGCAGGTCAGTAGCAAGGAATTGATGATCAGACTACAAGAATGTTTGAAAGAGTGAATTATCCTTTATAGATTTGTACGCAGTTTCAGTGAAGTGAAGGCGCGTATACACGCAGTTTCTGTGAATGAAAACAACATATACGTAGGTTGGTCCAAACAAAGCTGCGTATACACGCAGGTTAGACATTACCAAGTCGCGTATGCGTATGCACGCACATTCATGCACAAAAAGGCGCGTACATGTGCGAGAAATTATTTTTGGTGTGTTGTATTTAGTCCTTGGTACTTGAACCTATGGTTTTGGACCATGGTATCTCGTCAGATGTGATGATCCCTAGCATTGGGCCCATGGTATTGATTTGTTATGGTTTTGGACCGTGGTATTGTGAAAGGCCTAAGAATATAAAAGGAGAAGAAGATCATTATGCGAGGAGATAGAGAAAGTCTTGAATATATGATGAAGTGTGGGATCCAGTATGTAGACAATGGGTTCATGATGCATTGCTTGATCTAAGCTAAGGAGGAATCTCATCGGTTGATGGAGAATAAGATCTAAGGATAGATCGGGATCAAATGGTTTGGAATGAATCATCTTTATATGGTTTGATTATGGATAGACTAGATATGAATTATTGATGCATGTTATGATCTGGGTATGACTGATCTTTGAAACAACCGCAAAGTCATGATTGAATATGTATAGATCTGTACGCGGGTTGGCTTTGGCGAAAGTGCATATATACGCGGGTTTGATTCATCGTTGTAGCGTATACATAATGAAGTATGATGTTTGAAGTTGCAGTTGGGTTTGATTGTTATTGCAAAGTTCTGTAATCTACTCTGTGTTCTGGTGACTGTGTTGTTGACAGGGTTTCAGTGTTTCAGTGATTCAGAAATTGATGATGCTAGTATTGATTGTTTTGTGCTTCAATGATATTGATGGGTCCAATATGAAAATTGGATGAAATGTGGCCTTCAGATTATAGTGT
>APFE030055882.1:196045-223082 GCA_000404065.3 Pinus taeda | reverse complement strand
GCGCCTTCGTCTAGATGAACCTGTGTATATGTCTTTTTCTACTTTCTGAGTGCCTGAACTGAGATCTGTTACCAAAGAAGGTTGCCATCAAGGACAACACCTGTGCCATAGCCCCAAACCTGTGCCATAATGCCAACAGTTGCAGATATGGTAATGTGAGCATTGGTGTAGAGTAGAGGTGATGCTTCAACTCGACAAACACCTTCTGTTGGGATTCAGACCCAAAGAACTTTGCTTTCGTTCTGCCCTTGGTACCTCATCTGTGAAGGGCTTGATGCTATAGGGAAGGCGACATTGTTGGCTGACGCGAAGATCTCACCCTTGGTGAAGCCACCAGTTGGTGTACGACAGTGGGTGTGGTGTGATTGGTAGGGCGAATTGCTTCACGACCTCTACCGAAATGAGGTTCTTTTGGCTCTCACTATCGACAATGAACTGCAACAAAGAACCCTTCACCCACATCTGTGAGTGGAAGAGTCGCTCCCCCTCCTTTGGATCTTCGAGCTCCACCTTTTGGATGTTGGTGGTGGCAATGGTGGCACTAGAATCCACAACAATCATTTTCTTCCCTCTATCATTCTCCTTGTTGGTTTCTAACTAAGAGTCAGAACATACATCTGATTCGGAAGTCTTCAGCTTGGCCACTAGTGACTGCTTAGCTCGACACTCACTTGTGTTGTGAGTAGGGTTCTTATGGAACTCACACCATTTCCCTGTGTCCTTTGTCTTCGTGGTGTTGTTCTTTGCTTGCGGCTTCAGGGGGTTGTCTTGCGTCACCCCACATTGGCTTTGTCCTTTGTTCTGCAGTTTGGGGGCGCCTTTCCCTTGCCTCAAATTTGCAAATCCAAAATATCACTTCTTCTATTTAAATTTCTGCTCGATCTTGACAATGTATCAATAGGCAGCACCAAGTGAGGAGATGTCCAGGAACTCCATCTCGTCCTGGATGTACTTGTGTAGATAGTCACGGTACTTGAGTATTGAATTCTTCTCAGAATATTTGATACCCAGATTTGTGCGAAGGGTATGGAAAATATTTGTGAACTTCAACACATCATGGGCCCTTATCTGCCACATCATGGTCCACTTTATGTATTTATCTTCATAGCTCCCGACATGGTAATATTGTTCCTTGACGGCATCTCGAAAAGAATTCCAAGTGAATTTAGCTGAAAACAATGAGGATTCCCTCTCGTCCTTTTGTTCACAATAGGTTTCCCACCAGTTCTTGACATGTGGGGTGACTTTGAGGAGTGCAAAAGTAATATTTTCCCAATTGGAAAAGTCATGAACCGAAAAACATCCTTCCAACAGATTTAACCATCTATCTATGACATTTGCATCTATATGGCCTTCAAATACGGGAATGTCAAAGTTAATGTGTACCTTAAAAGGAGTGGTGCCACTAGAGTGGTTGTTGGATGAAGATGCGTCATCTGTGGGTAGTCGCCGAAGGATCTGGACAAAGTTATCCATCATCGTGTTCCTCTGTTGCTCGAAGGCTTCCTTGAGCAATATTTTGAAAGAATCTCCTGCCCCCTTGTCCTTCTTTTCTTCCACCATGGGAGGTCATCGAGCTTTTCGAGGCTGGTCTTGCAAAGGTTAAACCAGTTTGAGCCCTAACACCTTATACCCTGACCTCGTTGGGAACATGCAAATAAAAACAGAAAAAGAGTAGACCACTCTGATACCACTGATCTAGACTTATGCAGAAATGCAAAAAAATACAGATATACACATAAACACAGAGATGCAACAGAAATAAAACTTCATTTCATTAATATCAAAGAACTAAAATATGCTTACATACAGAATGGAAATAAACTAGCTTGGGCGATGATATCTTATCTCTGAGAAGAGATGTGGCAGATACATGCCTCTGAACTATGTTACAATGAGGCTCAAGGGCCTTTTTATTATTGAATAACAAGGGAAAACCCTAAACAACCAAAACCCTAACCCCAAGAAATGAAATGCCAAGAGTTTGTGGGTCCCGTTGGAGTTAGTTGGTCAGTGAACTTCCCGGGGTCGTAACTTGGTCATATGATCTTCGTTTGGTGCATACGATACCTCATTTGAAAGATCTCATTGAGTACTACAAGATTTTTCATAGGCCCATTGCCCATTGCCTACAACTATGGGCTTGTTGTGGACCTAAAAGAAACACCATTTAGGGTGTCAAAAGAACTATGGAAGTTCAGGACTCGAAAAACTGCTAAAAATAGTAAATGTTGCTATAATTAAGGAAACGGATAAAACTGACTGGAGATCTAAGTGGAATAGGTGGGTGGCCACCAATATCCTCTTGGATCAAAAAGATTGAGAAATATAAACCCTAAATTGGCCCCATTAGTTAAAGAAGAGCTTCGAAAGATGTTAGATGAGAAATTCATTGCCCCCATAAGACATTCTTCATTGATATCTAACCCTGTGGCTACCCAAAAGAAAATCGATGATATTAAGATGTGCGTTGATTTCAGGGGTCTTATGCGAGCATGCCTTAAAGATAATTATCCCTCACCGAACATGATAATTTATTACAACGAACCACTAGGTCCAAAATTATGTCCATGCTTGATGGGTTTTTAAGATACAATCAGGTGTTTGTAAAAGAAGAAGATCAATTGAAAATTTCTTTCACAACCCCTTAGGGAACCTACAAGTATATGAGAATGCATTTTGGACTATTAAATGTGGATTCTACTTTTTAGAGGGAAATGGATTTTTATTTTCAAGAGATTATTGATAAGATCATGGAAATATACTGAGATGAATTGACCATTACTTCCAAAGAAAGGAAGGACCATTGTAAACATATTAGGAAGGTTTTCAAAAGGTGTCAAAAGTATGGGATATTCTTGAACCCTAAGAAATCAATTTTTTTGGGTTGATTAAGGCTAGTTACTAGGACATACTGTCTCAACAGATGGAATTAGCATTGATCCTAAAAGAATTGAATCCATCAAGAACATTGCACCACCTAAGGATAAGAAAGCTCTAAGATCATTCTTCGGTAAAATCAACTTCATAAAAAGATTCATTCTAAATTTTGCCAAAATATTCAAACCTATGAATGACCTATTTAAAAAAGATGCTTCATCCACATGGGATGACAAAAGGGCCAAGTCCTATGAAGATGTTAAACAAAGAATAATATTAGCCCTAGTCCTAGTTGTGTTAGTTTTTCTAGCATCAAATGTGTTCTAGCCATGGAATTTTGTGGAGATGGTAGAATATAGAAGATCTCCAAAACCTAGAAATCGTTTATGGAAATTCCACCTAGAAATGACTTAATTAGATAATTAGCCAGTTCTTAAATATTTCCTAAGTCTAAACTTAGGGAATATGGTTAATTATCCAAAACTAATTAATTCAAGGTGTGAATGTTCTAGAAACTCAAACAAATCGACTTCAAGTTAATCCTAGCCATCAATTAAGATCTAATCTTAGTCATTGGAGTCCCAACTGAGTATTATAAGAAGAATCAATGGGCACTTGGAGAAGACACTTGCAAAGTTCGATTTCACTAACAGATCGATATCTTGAGTAGCCATAGTTAGTTGCTGGAGAGAGAGCCAGTGAGATCGAAGCATTGAGTGAGGGGCAAAGTCAGTGATCTAGAGGAAAGATTTTCCAGATCCGGAGAGGCAGTAGCAAGTGAGCCAAATTATCTTAGAGAGGCAGCACTGAGGGGCAGCACAGTTGCTTCAGTTAGGCAGTTCAATTTGGAGAGAAGAAAAATCTTTCTCAGTTCTAGAGGCCAGGAAGGAGTCCCAGAGAGCCGGAGAGACGATTTTCTTAGCATCCAAGGCTATAAGTACTTCATCGAGCCCAGTCCGAAGCAAGCTGTCTAGTCAACTACGCAATGCAGTGCAAAGGCTAACGCAGTGCTCCAGGGGGGCGAGTTTTTGATAGGGAAAGTCAAGCCAGAGATTGCTTGTGGGAGAAGGGTAATTCCCTTCAATATTTTGCTCAGATTTTCTTGTTGTTTGGATTTCCAGTTGGGATTCCATACATGTACTCAAATTTCACCGCTGCAAAATAAATTAAACCCTCACTGCTACACTGGTTTTCCCAAGTTGGGTTTTTCTGGGGACATTTGTCCAAAAGTAATTGTGTTGTTTTATGTGTGTGTGCTAGCATTTCTTCTTCCACAATTTTATTTGTTTAGGTTGGAGTGTGAGTTAATCAGTTTTTGTTGTAGGAAACAGTAAATAAATTGTTAATTAAAATAACAATTAAGTGAATAATTTCCAGTTGCTGCAATAGGATTCGGGTTTTGGAATTTTCACATGGTATCAAAGTGCAGATGATCATCCAGAGAGCTGAGTAGCGAAGAGAGGAGGAGTTTCGTTGTTTAGTGTAGGCAGTAGATCGAAATATCAGAGGGAAGTGAAGTCACTCTACCAAGAGGCGAAATTTCCTAAGGAGATTCGATTTTTCTAAGAGACAGAAAAATTCGATCTCTATAGATCGAGGGATTCCAGAGGCAGAGGAAGCAACCTAGTATTTTCACAGAGCTGATCTCTAGTTGGACGCAGTGGTTTTGCAACAGTTTGCTAGAGAAGAGCTAGCATCAGGTGGAAGAAGAGCACACATTGAGGGAAATTTTTCTTAGAGAAATTCTAGTCTCAAGATGTTCAATTTCCCTTGCAGATCAACAGTTGTTGTGAGCAGAGTTTCTCACTCCAAAAGGGAGTGCGAATAGCCTAGCAGCTGCTGAGGAGAAGCAAAGAGAAGATTTTTGACATTTGTTGAGGTAGCCACTGCTGGACTTCGAGAGCAGGACAGGTTGGATGGAGCTTCCCACTGTTGGCATTATGAGACAAGTGTTGTCCTTGATGACAAATCACACAGATGACAAATCATAGTGCAGCAGGTCAGTAGCAAGGAATTGATGATTACACTACAAGAATGTTTGAAAGAGTGAATTATCCTTTATAGATCTGTACGCAGTTTTAGTGAAGCGAAGGCGCGTATACACGCAGGTTCTGTGAATGAAAACAGCGTATACACAGGTTGGTCCAAACAAAGCCGCGTATACACGCAGGTTAGACATTACCAAGTCGCGTATGCGTATGCACGCACATTCATGCATAGAAAGGCGCGTACATGTGGGAGAACTTATTTTTGGTCCGTGGTATTTAGTCCTTGGTACTTGAACCTATGGTTTTGGACCATGGTATCTCGTCAGAAGTGATGATCCCTAGTATTGGGTCCATGGTATTGATTTGTTATGGTTTTGGACTGTGGTATTGTGAAAGGCCTAAGACTATAAAAGGAGAAGAAGATCATTATGCAAGGAGATAGAGAAAGTCTTGAATATATGATGAAGTGTGAGATCTAGTATGTAGACAATGGGTTCATGATGCATTGCTTGATTTGATCTAAGGAGGAATCTCACCGGTTGATGGAGAACAAGATCTAAGGATAGATCGAGATCAAATGGTTTGGAATGAGTCATCTTTATATGGTTCGATTATGGATAGAGTAGATCTGAATTATTGATGCATGTTTTATTGTACGCATGTTATGATCTGGGTTTGACTGATGTCTGAAATAGCCGCAAAGTCATGATTGAATATGTATAGATCTGTACGTAGGTTGGCTTTGGTGAAAGCGCGTATATATGCGGGTTTGATTCATCGTAGTAGTGTATGCATAATGAAGTATGATGTTTGAAGTTGCAGTTGGGTTTGATTGTTATTGCAGAGTTCTGTAGTCTGCTCTGTGTTCTGGTGACTGTGTTGTTGACAGGGTTTCAGTGATTCAGAAATTGATGATGCTAGTATTGATTGTTTTGTGCTTCAACGATATTGATGGGTCTAGTATGAAAATTGGATGAAATGTGGCCTTCAAATTATAGTGTTGTGCTTCAGGAGTATCCAGTCTGAAAATGTATGAAATGTGGTCCCTGGAGGATGAAAGGAGATTGTAGGCCAGCGCCTACGTACTAGCACATCAGCTAGTACAAAGAGAAAAGGGGGTGGTAACTCCCTTCCAGTAGCAGCTGGAGAACGAGTAAAGGTTGGAGCATTTCAGTAGGCCAGCACCTACGTACTAGTAAGTGGTTCTGCTAGTACAAGAGCTAAGGGGGTTGTAGCTCCCTTCCTGGAGAGTCTGGAGAACGAGAGAAGGTTGTAGCCTTCTGCAGGTAGAAGCCTGCGGACTGGTATAAGACTGCACTAGTACATAACTATTGTAAAAGAAGTTTCTTATTAAAAGAAGATAGAGATGACTTGGAGTAGGTGGTTTTCACCCACATTGGGTTTCCACCTTATATCATGGTGTTCATGTATGCTTCTTGTGTGTGATGATCTGTTCTGTTTTACTGCAGCTGCTCACTGTACATATGGTTAATGAAGTTCTGATGCACTAACTAAAGATCAACATTTAATGGATTAACTAAATCATAAGTATTTTGGATATATGCTAGTTGCATTAGACACAGTTGCGTATACATGCGGGTTCCCTTAATTGAAGTAGCGTATATGTATCTAAGTATGGAAATGAAAAAGTTTTATTGATTTAATAATAATGATTCACCCCCGCCCCCTCTCAGTATTATTTCCAGCAATGGGTTGGCAACTGAGGTATTGAAGGAATGCATGGAGTAGTTGGAGATCGATATGGGCTAATCTTGTGGAAGCCTCTGTAAAAAGACACCCAAGACAATAATGGTCTCATAAATGAATTTGACTGCTCTGCTGCACATCTTTAGAGAGTAAATGAAGGTATGTGGACTTAGGAATACTTAATGCCTCATTGTGGAGCTCCACTCAGTCATAAATGTAAAGGATGACATGAACAAACTCTGTTGTTGTACCGTGACATAAAACTCATAGTCAAACCACTCCCAGCTCTGGAGGATGGGTGATTCGGGTAGTTAAGGTGAAAGCGAGAAGGACCAGTTGAGCAGCTAGAGGGACACATCATGAGAGAGACATGGCTTGATCACGGGTCGTCACAGAAACAACAGAGAGATACTTCCTCCATCATCTTTCCTTTTTCCTTTTCTTTTCCTTATTATGTAATTTCTGTTTATTTTGAAGAAAGGAATCAAATCTTTGGAAACCATTTTTTGGGTAGCAGAGCTATCACATGCCTAGACAGCTAGTCAAGCTGACAGCTGGCCCTTGGCTGAGATGTTTTCGTAACTGTTAATTCAAAGCTCCCCCTCTTCTTATAAATAGGGGGAAGAAACACTTAATAGGTTCCATAATTCTACACCCAAGAGGTCCAAATTCTTTGATTCCATTTTGGTTCTAAATGCTTGTTCATGAGAGACTTGAGCGGTAGATTTCTGAATGTAAATGGATTGGTGATTGGGACTCGAGGATTAATGAAACTATTCTATTGATTCCTATTAGAGAAATGTGCAATATGATTTCCCCTTTGTAATCTCATTCCATATATGCTTTTCTTTCTCTAAAATAGTGTGATGAAGCTGCATGTTTCCCCCTTGTTCATGATTGTATATTTGTTACCAAGTAGCAACAGTACCTGTGTTAGCTATAGATTTATGTAAGTACCTATAATGTGCACATATTTTCTTAAGATTTTGGTGACAAATGTGCCCATGAGTACATGGCCTGAAACCCTGACTAATGCTCCACTCCTTCCACTCTTTCATGTCCTCCCTCTTCCATATTTCTGCTAGAACATTGTTGTTTAGGGTTCCATTGGCAACCCTATGCATCGAATTCCCTCCTTTCTTTCCTCCTCTTCACTTTACTGCAATGTCAATATTAAGCTTCCTATTGTTGTGTGTCGGCCACTAGAACCAGGCATTTCTCTTTGAGGTTGGCCCAATTTACCCCCTGAACATTTGAATCCATGTATTGGCTTGAGTCTACCTTGATGAAGGGCTATTGAACCAAGCCCCCTTTTATTCTCCTTTTTAAAATTTTGTGACAATTGGAGTGCAACTAATCCCTCAGATAATCTCAAATGCACTCCTCTCTTTAAGATTTCCTAGGCACTAGTCTACAGTCAACCTAGAGGTTATCTCTAGGAAGCTTTCTATGTCTCCCGAAGCACTTGTGCTATGGGTGCTAGAAAAAGCAACAACAGCAACCAAAGGTGCAAGTCATTTAATTGCTTATTCTCCGCCTGAAGGTTATAAAACCACCAACAATTTTGAATTTGACGGTCGAAATAACATAATCGACGAGCACAATATGTCATCAGGTGCAGAAAAACTCACTGTTTAAGCCTTCCTTTCCCACCCAATGGAGATATAACCACCTATTGTATTGTATATCTATGGTTATTAAGCCATCTCAGGTCCCAAAACACACAAAGGCTTCCTTAGGGTCAGGCCCGATGGACGTGACGACGCACTAATTCCAAGTCGTATTTGATACGCCAATCTGATTTTGGCAGTTGTACTAATTTTAATTACCATATTAATAATACTTGTTTTTCTTCCCCACCAACTTTAGTTTTCATTTTTCAATGGCAAGAGCCGTTTTTCTTCTGTATACAGCTTTGGAAGGAATTGGCTGCCTGCATTTTCTGTTCCCAACTCAACCCTCTTGCCATTTTAGCACCAGGTAATTTCCTAACCTTCGTTTTCTTGGTTTATCCTTGTCTCAGTGAAAGATTACCCCTTAGTCGTAGAAATGGGTGAGGAATCCTCAAGGGAAGTCTATATAAACGAACTAGCGTAAATTAGAGACACTCAGGTCACAAATAATAATATTCTAACCTTAAAACAAATCTTGAGTCTTTCTTTGAGTAAGTCTTAAGAAGATGAGTGGTTGGTCTAGTCCAGGGTATTGGCTTCCAACTTACCAGTCGTTCACTTTGACCTTAACTCCATTTCACTTGTGGCTAAGTTTTTAAAACCTAAAACTGAAACCATAACCTCTGCAATAAACAATGTCTTCCTAGAAGTGTATGAGGTTGGCTTTACTATAATGTTAAACTTGCCAGCTACCGACACTGATATTAGGGATAGGATTTATGAAGAAGAATTGATAACTTGGGCAGAGGATGATAAAATCCAATTTATTTTTTTAATTAATTAAATTAATTAATTATTTTATTTATTTATTATTATTATGATTTATTTATTATTATTATTATTATTTTAAGAGTTTGCATAAAAACCCAATTGAAGCCCAAAAGGTAGAATTTCCTCTAGCTACTAATATGTTAAATCCCTTCTTCCAGACTCTGGCATCCCTTCTTGCTATAATTTTCGACCTAGCAGATGATTCCAAAATTGAAGAAACTATACTTATAACTATTCGCCTTATAATGGTGAACCCTAAAAAAATAATTAAAAATTTCCCAAAATACCTGGCCAGAGCCACTATTCTCAGTATTACTACAACTGGTCCGTTTAAAATTTGTAGGGATTGCACTCATTTCGTACACCTAGTATTATTTAACTACCCTTCCTTGTTCAAGTCAACCAAGTTAATAGAAAAAATCAGAGATAGGAAGGATGTAGAATTGGAGTTCTACCATTGAACTGATGTTATTTACCCTAGTTGGATCCCTTTGGATATATAGAGTTTATTGGCCGCTTTTATTTTTACTTGAGAGTGAATTACTAGAAGAGGAACCAGATAGAATATATGGGGAACAAAAAAATACTAAGGTTAACTGAAGAGGATAACATTGGCAGTTGGTTTTTGTTTCCCAACTTTTTAGTCATCGAAGTTTACGGTTTTGAGAAGGAGCCTTACCGCCTTCCAAATTTTATCACTCTATTATTTGCTTATGAAGTATTGAGACAAATAATCATTGTTAATGAACTTCATTTTGTTTCAAAGAAGAAGACGACATTGTTTAGTTTTCCATATGCAATCTTCTCTTTAATTACAAGACATAAAACAATAGTTGATTTCATTGAAAAATAAATGCTCTTGTTTGGTTTGATGCAAGATATTTGTTGGAGGTATGACCCTTGGGGTATTATCTTTGGTTTAAGAAAACAAGTTGGTTTATCTTCCTATGTTCATGAAGTTAAACAAGAAGCAAAAAAGACGGCTAATACCTTTTCCATGCCTCAGAATAGCCTAGAACAAGACAAGATACATGTCACCACAAGGCAAGATGAGAAGGAAATATGCATAGACAAAGGCACAAACCAAATGATTATTCTAGTGATAACTCAAGCTCATGATGTAGAAAATTCTCAACCTCTAGTAATATCCCCAACAAATGTTATGAAGAGAAAGTCAGATTCGTTGCATCTAGAAGAAACAAAAAAGGTTGTCAAGGTAAAAGAAGATCAAGGTATTGATATTGAAGTGTTTGAAAAAGAAACTGAGCGATTAACTAAAGATATACAATAGACCCTGGATGAATTACAACTAAAGGACTTAGGGGAGCATGCATTGGTTGTGAAGCATAGTTTTATCAAAGAGAAAGTTGTACAAAATTTGGGTAAAGAATTGATGTTGTTACCCCAACAGGCACAAACGGTAGAAAGGGTTGTTCTTGATGAAATGAACCCTACTGCAGGGCCAAGGTTTATCTCTTCTACCAATTTTGAGACAAACACATTCAATGTCACCATGGTGCAACCTAAAATGGATGAAAATAAGAAATTGTTGGGCAATAGAGCATCTTCTCTTGTCATTAATCTTGGTAAATTGTTTGATTCAGATATGCTTAATTGGCACATTCATACCGGAGAGATTGTGGCCAAAAGATTACTAGACTCCACCACTAGAAACAAGAAACTGCAGGCTATGCTTTAAAAGGTCTCTGAACAATTGTATAATGCATGGGTTGCCCTCAGAATCAAGGCCAATAGAATTAAAGAGCTTGAAGATACAATAATTAAATAATAAGGATAACATAAAGATGGAAATTCTTTTAAGAAGCCATTAGAAGAGAAAGATAAGGAAATAAAAAGTTTAAAGGCGATGTTCAGAATTTATGACTATTATGCTAGTGTTTTAATAACTGCATTCAAATAGAAAGAAGAAATTGAAAGTTAATTATAGATGATGCAGAAGTCCCTCGACTTGAAGGATCGCGAGCTCAAGAAACAAGAATACCAAATGAATAGTTTAGAAAGGAATTCAAAGAAAAGGAAAAGATATATTTTAATATGATTGAATAATATAAGGCTACCATAGACAAATTTCTCACTACACCTAAAGCCGAACATGTAGGCAACGTGAAATTCTCTGATCTTAATTGTTCACAACTAGAACAGAAGATAAGTGAACTAGAGCTGGACAAAGAACAAATCGAATGAAAGTTGACTTAGAAACAGGAAAAAAAGTTGAAATAATCTAGTAGATACAAATAAATTGAAGGAGAAGTTGGGTGAGATTACATCCCTTTAGGAGATTATTAAAATCACATCAGCCAATATACAGGTGCTAGTTGAAGCCAAATAAGAGATATGGAGGCAAATTAATCAAAGATTTCAAAAGTCATGCCATATGTCATGATTCTATTTCATTATGAGAAGGTGGTAATGAAGAATGCTAATATTGATGCTAAAATCCTCACTCCCCTACTTGATGAGAGGTTAAATGATGTTGATCAACTAATAGATTTTTACAATTCACTTGAGGATGAGACATTTAAAGACACAAGCTTACTAATAGAGATGACTGTGTCTTTTATTTCTCCATGGGAAGGGAGAAACAAAGGTGCCTTTTGGAGATGAAAGACAAATTTAAGAAAAATATGGAATTTATTGATAACTCTAGGATTGAATGGAGATATTTGGAGAGGTTTGAAATTCCTTCCTTTTGGGACAATGACAACTGGTTGATATCGATAGAATATTTTCAAGATAAATTAAAGGCTACACGATAGGATATGGGATTCTTAATAGTTTCTAATGAAGAAGCTATCTCACCTCAATTGGTGATAAATGCTTTATACAGAGACTTCAATATATATGTTGTATTAGATAAGTTAATTCATAACCTTCTCATGGCTCGCTATCAGCTCAAATCCTAGTTAATCGTGGTAGTTGTTAAATATAGGAAGGCACCTTGGTTATCACCAACAGATTGGGATAAAATTACTAAAGTTAAGAAACACATAAATCGACATGCGGTCTTAAGACCAAAGTACTTCCACTATGCAAGTCGTTCCTCCTATGCAATGCATGACCATAAATCTTGAATAATGGGAATAAGTTGACTTTGGTATGAGTCAATTGCCTCAACCCAAGATGAGAGGAGCTCAAGGCATATCACTGACTACCACGTCAAAGAAATCTAGTAAGGCAACCAAGCAGCGAGTGAAGGGGAAGAAGCGCTTAAGAGATATTAATTAAGTTATTTAAATTAAACAATTATTTATTTCAATAGACAATTATTCTTCTGATGGTTATGTTTAAAGCTTATTATAAATGACCATGTTTCTCCCTGTGAGGGGTCAATTTTGGGTGAATCTAAAGACATTTTTTTAAATAAGGTTTGATTACACTTCCTGCACTAACCTAATCATATTTTATATCAGATTTGATTATGCATTATGAGTAAATGGCATGTTTCCCACTTTTATATGACTTTTGGCTATTGTTGCGAATTATTAGAAATACCAGTGGCTTATATAGTGAATTATCTTGTTTGGAATTACATTACTTTGATGTTTTGTTCATTGTACTTTCTCAGTGGATTTAGTACCAAACGCTTTATTTGTCATTGAGAATTTAATATTCTTCTAATAATTTTGTATCATAATCTTCCTTTAAGTTTTGTCAGTAATTATACATTGACATCAAATCTGTGACTAGATCATAGTTTTGTGCTTGGTTTATTTTGATTTTGTTAACAACTTGCATCGTATTGCCAAGTTGTTTGCTACTCATTTAAGCTGAATGAGAAGTTGATAGTAGTGAAATGACACCAGATGTTAATTGTCCTTTTGATCTCTGTTAACAGTCATAATGTTTGAAATTTAATTTCGTTATGTTATTTTTAGTTTATTTTTCGTATGTTAACTTGTTAAGATGTTAATTGCGTGCTTTTTTTACTTTGGGATGACTATTCTTTTCCATATAACTTGGGATTATATTGAGTGAATTGCTCCCGTACACCCAAAATCTTTGAATTTATAGCTTTTTTACACATTATCAATAAACTAATCTTATCATAAAGCTAAGATTGAATATCATTTTAGATATAAATAAAACACGAAATACCCTATGAGACTATTGGAGACCATCCAAGTAGTTTGAAGTGGGAGGACTCTGTCCTTAATGAATGCCATTTTAATTGTTCTTAGTCTCCAGAATAGTTAGATAACCAACACTTACCATGGAGGTGGGATAGATTGAATGAACCAATAATTTTCCAATGTGAGGTAATGAATCACCTTTCAATGATGTCCACGTTCTCAACCACCCAATGAATCATATCAATATATGGCAAAAGTCATGGACGGGCAAGAACCTTATGTAGGCAGGATTCAGCAATGTCTTAAAGCGTAGCTTTTGAAATTTTGTTGCCACCTTGTTCTGCCATTGGTACTGTCAGATTTACATAGTCTTCTGCAAGCAACTCTTCCTCTAATAACTAAAATATGGCATTCTAGGTCAAAACACCAAATTCCATTGTGAAAAAGTTATCAGAGAAGAGAAAAGAATCAACTAACGTCTCATCAATTATTTCTTTGAATTGGTTGCTGCACTGGTGTCTTCTTCTTAGGTTTTGCCATCTCGCCAATTGGTGCAGTGCTTTCATAGGTATTGCGTTGATACAAAATAAAACTAGGGTTAAAGAGAAAAACAATGAGTTATTTTTTTTCTAAGTAAGTTTAATCTATTGATATAATACAAAAAAAGTTACAGAGTATCTGGGCCGTAAAGGGTCTCAGCCTTAATCAGCACGCAACCATGAAAATTATCTGAGACTGACCCTACAAAGGGGAAACCAGTCCAAAAGTAAAAAAAGTGCAAAATGCACCCAGATTTAACCCACAGGTTTCCTGATGAGACCAACCTATCAAATCAACAACAAAACCACCCAAAAAAAACAACAGTTTGTCCTGACTGGACCAACCAACCAGCAGATTACCCTGAGGACACATAAGCAAGATAAAAACTAGACCCAGAACTAAATGAAATGCCACCAGTCGGGTGTGACACGCGTCGCAAGGTCATCCATAGCAGGTTCCTCCATGATAGGACATGCCCAATCATCTAGTTTGTTCGCCTCGCCACGTCCCACTGCCTGATGCCCTCCCTCCCTGCTTCCAGCCTCAACCTGCGGGCGTGACGTGTTCTCCAGATGGCTTTCCATGGCCCGCGTGTCACTTGGAATGCCTAAAGCATCATGCAAGCTGCCAACAATGGCTTTCCCATGTCTTCTGTTCCGACCTCCATTACCATCCAGCTCGTCATTGTTTTCTATGTTCCGGCTTGGGCCTGCTCTGTTCATCTCCTCCATGGAAATAGTCATGGTAATTTTTTGCTCGGGCTCTTTAGAAATGGAGATGGAGACAGTGGCAACAATAATCGGGAAATTCAAAGAGCTACGGAGCAGGAACTGCATCGTGTGGGGGACCTAATGCGGAGGCAGAGGAAAGGTAGCAGTGCGTACTGCCGCCTCGTCGCGTCTGGAGTAGTGGAGGCAGGCTCTGAAATACAATGAGTTATTACAATAAAGATCATAAATCAATATAATTACAAGCAATTGTATAACTTAACATTTCACATGTAGGAGTAAATAACGCAAAAGTTGGTGTTGACCACTCTATGTCAACGACACCATAGTAGTACACCTTTTTTTTCACAAAAGGGATTTATCATGTTCAAGTGTTCGCACCTTTCAAATTTCATCATCAACTGATAGTTTTGTTAAAGATGTAAACACATTCTGCATGGTTATAATGTAAATGATCTTAGTAATATCATCATGTATGTAACAATCTAGGTAAGCATAGTATTTTGATGACGATTTCTACCTTAGGAGGTTTTTTGTCTCACTAATTCATCTGTGTCTCTAGACACAAATGATCAACAAAGTTTTTCCCTCCAACCTCACCCCAAAGCTAGGGTGGATTTTGTCGTCAAGATATTAAGTGAGTCCTAGTGTTTTTTATCGAGTCTTTGTAAAAGTAATTTGGTAATAATCCTAGCTAATTGGCTAGATTATTTTATTACAGATTACTTGGTCTCCTAGATCATATTTTGTGTCACAGAAATGGGTAAATGTTGAGGGTAAATTGGTTAGCAACAAATGGAAATTGTTGCTAACCCTTCCCCTCTGCATTTGTTTTTGTTTTTGTTTTTGCATTTTTCCTGCTCGTCATATTCCTCTCTGCAATTGCTTACCTCCTTGACTCTTTTCCCTTGTTAGCCTACAACACCTCCTCAACCCTCGCTTTCTTTCCTTCACTGCCAAACACCCCTCTTCCTCCTCGCAGACCTGCAACGCTACATCTCTCGAGCTTCATCTCCTCCTCACCACTGCCATCTCCTGCATACCTGTAAGGCTTTCCCTCATCGCTGCTCAGACTCGCAACTCCTCCCTCTCATAGTCCATGCGTCCCTCGAAGCTCCATCCTCCGTTGTTGAACCTGCAAAGCCCAAAACAATTTTACTTCTTTACATTCTTTTATGTTTTAATATTTCGTTAGGGTTAGGCTTCATTAAATTCAATTTGTGTTTGAGTTTGATTTTCACATTTTTTCACATTTTCGTTAACTTTAAAATTTTGATTATATTGTGACTTTGATTTTTTTTTAGAAATTCAATTTCATTTTTTAATTTTTGCTTTTACTTTTTAGTCTTCATCTTTTTTTTTAATGACACTTTTATTTTGTTTAAAACAAAAAAAAAATTAAAAAAAGAATCGATTTTCATTTTTAATGTGACTTTGATGTTTTTAAATATTTAAATCAAAAGAGAGCTTTGTGCTTTCACATTAAAAATTTAATTTTTTATGTGGCCTGTGGCCCATTAAAAATTTAATTTATTAACCCTTTTGATTTTTTACTTTTGTCACATTAAAAAACTTAATTAATCATTTGCCACATTAATTTTTTTTATAAACCTTAGCACATTAAATTTGCCTAAGGAATAATTAAATTTTTAATCTAAAGTTTCTCCTTGAGGTTTTTTGTGTTAGGGGTTTTGGAATTTTAAGATTTGAAGGGAAAATTTTGTGGTATTAAAAAATTTTAAGTTCTCGATAGTCAAACACGTTTAAATAATTTTTAAAATCATCTCTAAAATTGACTAGGAAAATATGATTTTTTTTTTTTTGGATTGGGGTCATTTGAGAAAAATCTTTTTTCCGAAACCATTTTAAGTGTTTAGCATTTGAATTTCATGGTTCTTAATGGTATTTAATTTCAATATTTAATTGCTAAAGTATTTTGCATTTTCTTATGCCTGACACCTATTGAGATTGTTCATCGTTAAAGTAATTCTAAGTGTGGTTTAATTACTTGAATTATTGGATATTTATTGCATATTTCTTGGTGATTTTTTCAAGTAATTATTAAGTACTTTTTCATAGAATTATGGTAAATTGCACATCTTTCAAGAATTTTTGAGCATATATTGGCATTGATATTAAATTGTGAAGAAGCTTTTGTTCTCTTTGAGCTATAATTGCATTTGAAAGAATCTAGAAGATTTGAAGTAAGCTTGTGTTTTTAATTGTGATATTACTAAGAATTTCATCTTTCAATCTTTGTCTAGTGAAGTGAACATTTCATTTTGGTGATTAAGAGTTTTGATAGATTGTGTCATAAGCGCTTTTCATCCTTGAATCTAACTTCATCTAATCTTCTAAATCATCTCATGCATTTGCATATTTAGTTAGTTTTGCATAACTAAAATTTACTTCCAAGCACAAGCTTGGTCAATAGAGAGAGAGAGGTACCCATCCATCTTTGTTTGATAAGTCTGCTTATAATAGTACTTACAATGGTGACCTTGCAGTCGTTAGAGCCACAAATCTCTGCAGCGTCAGAGGCACTGGGTATGTTAGATTTTGAGGAGAGGTATCGTTAATCACACCTTAGTGTGATTCACCTCATCTTCTCTCTACCAAATACTATGAAATCAGGCTCAATATAGAAAGGATCGAAGGGTTAAAACTTAGATAGGAATTTAACTAAAATTAACCAAGTTTCCTGCAGCTCATATTAGTTTTAGGATCTGCATTTCATATAAGATAGTTACTGATCCAAGCAGCAGTTGCAAATCAATTACTTGGTCCTAAATTTCCTAGTAAGATTGCTGACTCCATAAGGCACTGGTATCAATTATTTAAATAAAATCAAATCCTATAAGTCTTGTTAAATCTTAATCATGTACTTGGTCACTTCACTTTGTCTCCCGAACTGGTTGGTTCCCAACTAGTTCTCCTTCTTTCCAGTTTCGTAGGGTCAACCACCCTTAGCCTGTTTTAGGGAGACAACTTAAATGGAGAGATTGGGGATCAGGGTGACAACCCCTGATCTAAGTTGTTGTCGCAGTGTCTAGACATTCTGTACAACAACATGTGGTAACTATGATAAATTGATTATGGGCATGTTTTCCAATTCACTACATCAGAATGAAATTTGTTCAAGGATGACATGTGGTGTAGTTTGAATTAAAGGGGCAGTGAGTTGGCGAATGTCGTCATTGATTACATCATCCCACAAGCTAGAGCTTGGAAGGAACAAAGGAAGTGTGCTCAAAGGATGACTGGATGTCGAGGTTATGTGGAGAGGATATATGCGTGTTCCAATGGGAAATTATATCAATGTCACATGGATGAGCTAAGTCATCATGGAAGTAGGAGCCTGGAAGGAATGAAGGGAAAACACATTGAAAAGAGTAGGGTGACCTATTGTGGGGTTACATGGAGAGCTAAATAATCAATGCCTAATAAGATAACTAAAGAGGAAGCATGAGTGGGGCCTACATGCTGAGGTGTGATGATGAGTTGTCTCGACTCTTTTGAATGGACAAATGTAGGTGACCTACGGGGAAGGAGGGACATGATGGCGTGGAATAACGACATATCAAAGAGTGAAAAGAGTAAAGCTTTACACAAATTCCAAGTGTGAAAAGCAGGGCTCATTGTGCCATGTTGTATGATTGCATCACCCCACAAAATGATCCTTGGAAGGATGGGCATGCAAAGTTTGTGAAAGATCTAGGGAAGGCCTGTCGGGAAACGTGTCAAGGAATGGGAACATGGTGAAAAAAGGTAAAATATGTGCGAAACTTTGATTTTGATTGAAATAACACTCCACTGTAGTGGTTCTAGCTTATGGCCTTATTAATATATTCTATTAATAATGCATGAAATTTAACCCTATGGAAAATATATTAATAAAAATATAAAATTAAGGTTTTTTAAAAGTTTTTTTAAAGAAATATTAAGATAAGTATAGGTTTAAAAATTTAAAAGTGTCCCCATTTTTTTTTAATTACGGTATAAATATAAAACGAGGGTGGTTGTTTGCCACAATAGGGTGTTTTCTAGGTAAAGCATACAAGAAACAATCCATAGTAGTTAGGCAAAACTTTGAGCTTGGTGTGATCTAAAAGGAATGAAAGGGAACTAATTAGTTAATTTGATGAAGGTTGATGGCCTTCATGAAGCCACCCTACAATGCTGAGTAGAACTTCCCTCATAGCTTCTTATTTTGGCTGGGGGTGGCCAACTGCAAGAAATATTGTGGTGTAGCTAAACCTATGATGGGGTAGAATGCGACTCACCCTTCATAAATTATAGATGACATAGGATCTTGATCAGTTAAGTACCCTCATGGACTTCACATTTGGAATCAAAACCTTGTTAATGAGAAATAGACGATCATTGTTGAAACTTATTATGTTTATGTGCATGTCTACATAATAAGAAATATTTTCTATATGATGTAAAGTAGTAGATCTGGCTGAAATGGTTGTATAATAATCAAAAGTCCATAATCAATCTTCAATGTACTTCTGTTTTATTCCTTTTATGTTATGGATAGGAAGTAAATGACACATTAAGCATGGGACTGAAGGATTTCTAGTCCTAGTCATCGCTAATGTCCATGGTCTGTTATTAGATATATTGGAGAAAATCTAAGCTAACTGAAATAGAGGGTCTTGTGAATGACATGGATGTCATAGGCATGAACATAAGATTTGATTTCAAAAGGGGAGACTTAAGGAAACATGTCTTCTCATAACATCTGATTGAAAACATGAAAGACTTCACTAAAGAACTTTGGAGTTGTTGGAAGGAAATTGAAGGTTTAAAATAGCCATGGATTACAGTACTTGGACTATTGAGTAGATGTAAGGTTATCCTGGCTTGGGAATAAAGGTTTAAGGGCCTCGGATGAGGCACATTGTGTGTAATAGTTTGAAGACCTGAGCGTCATCCCCTAGTGAGATGGCCAATATGGGGTTGTTACCTAGACTCAGCAAATAAGGGGATTATCGAGTTATTGAGTGATAAAATGTCTACCTTTTGGCCTCTAGGGACTAGGGTGTTGGAAATAATACTGAGAGGGGGGGTGAATCAGTATTATCAGATCAATAATTTTTCATTTCTCAAATAGATTTATATATACTACTTTTGTGAAGTGAACTAGCATGTACATGTTACTGTGATTAGTGAAACCAACATATACCCAGAGAACTTGTGATTTAGTTAATTTATCATGTGTTGAACTATAACCAGTGCATCCGTAACTTATTAAACAGTGCAGTCAAAAAAGAGTAAACCATCACATATAAGCAACACATATGAACACCAAGATTTAAGGTGGAAATCCAAGTTGGGTGAAAACCACCTGCTGCTGTCGTCTCTGTCTTCCTTTAATAATAAGAAAATATTTTTACAATCTTGTACTGGTGCAGACTTATGCCAGTGTGCAGGCACCCACCTACAGAAATCTATAACCTTATCTTGTTTTCCAGCTTCTACTAGAAGGGAGCTACGACCCCCTATCTCTCGTACTAGCCAATGTGTTTACTAGTACGTAGGTGTCGACCTGCAAAAGGCTATAGCCTTCTCTCTTCCTCCAAGGACCACGTTTCATAAATTTTCAGACTGGATGCTCCTAGTACACAACAATACACATGAAGGCCTCGTTTCATCAAATTTTCATAGTGGACCCATTAAAAACTTTGAAACTCAAACTGCATCAACCAACAATCAGTTAATCTGAACAATCAGATCACTGTCACTAGAACACTGTGCTGAACCCAGAAACCTGCATCATCATTAAGAACCAGTTGCAACCTCAAAAATCATGCATCATAATGTATACGCTACTTTACTGAACCCAAACTGCGTGTATACGCTACTTCCTTTAATCAAACCTGCGTATACCTTCAAAACTACTGAAACATAAAACTTCTGAATCAAGTCTATACCAACCAACAACATACTAAACATCTACTATCAATTTACAGATCCTTACACAGGTAGTAGCAGAGATCACCCTTCTCACTTATACAATCAATCAATCAGATATCAAACTCCTTATGCATTCAGTTCTACATTCAGATCTAAGAAGACTTCATTGACAAACAACAATAAAACAACAATACTGATCAAATAGACCAGTCATCTCTAAACAACATACTTTTCTTTTGCATACCCAACTTGGAAGAGCCGAACCGACGTGTATACACAACTTCACCAAAGCGTCCAACATACAGATCTATAAATATTAACTCATAACTTCGCTGCTATTCCGGATTTCAGACAAACCCAGATCATGACATTCAAAGAATAAAACAAGTGTACATAATTAGATCTGACCCAATTAATATCAGATCATTCAATGATAATTCATTTCAAGTCTCATGATCCTAATCCGACGTTGAATTCAAGGTGCATAAAATATTTCAGATCAAATCACCAACATAGCCGCAACATAAAATATACTTTAGATAGAAGTATTCCTTAGAAATGCTTTTCACTTGCACACCTTGGCCTTATGATCTTCTCCTCCTTATACAGTTTTAGGCCTTTCTCAATACCTTGGACCAAAACCACTTAGGACCTGTGGTATTTTTTGACGGGATCAAATAGTCGTGACTCCGGTTAATATTTGTGGGCTAATACCATGGTATTGAACTTTGGTATTCTCTACTCTTGAAATTCCTTGATTTTCCAACCTGCATGTGCTTTTCCTCTTGCGGGAGTGCGTGTATACGTATACGCGCTTTTTGTTATGTGGACCTGTGTGGATACATTGTTTTGACTAAGTGGACCTACGTATACATCTTAAAGTACTTTTGACCATCCTTTACCTTCAACTTCTTCATTCTGATTAGTAGACTTTAGTTCCATCTTCCTGTACTTCTGTACAATGCCTTGTTACGTCTGAATGGATCTGTTACACTGTGGGTTGCCTTTCATCAAAACTGAACTGACAAGTGAGTGAGTTGCCATCAAGGACAACACTTGTATCATAATTCCAACATAGGGAATACAATGGAGTCTATCAAGTTGTTTCCTCGATACAAACAAAACTTGACAAAGGCATTAGCTAATAGAATTTTGAAACCGTCAAAGGATTAATGCATATAAGGTGATGGAATGTGGGGTTGGTGAGAATTAGAAAGCCAGTGCAAGTTGGAGAATTCAAGGATTATACAGCCTCGACCTTAGCCCCTAGTCACATGGTTCAATGAGCATGACCAATAACTCATCATAAGGGGCTTATTGGATACTGCAACACGAGAAGAATGAAAGAAACACACATTGGAGAAACTCATATATGGCATGCTCCAACATGGAAAACTGTCACTTGATGACAAAATTCATGTTTACCGAGCATGTTAACTAACGATATTAGACACCAAAAACATGATATCATGATGATGTCAGAAAGGATGACATGGAAAATCGACATGTAATGGACATGGACTAGTGCGGAAGTGACACATGACCAAGGATTATCTGATATCAACTAGATGGTTTGTACGGATGTTGATGTGGCCCTCAAGGGTTAGATCTTTAATGACCAATACTTTGGGCCCGAAGCTTAGAGTGAGATGAAATTATCATAGGGAATCTCTCAATGAGCAAAAGACAATAACAATATCAAAAATAGGACTTGAGGTGACAAAAGAAAGAGGAAATTTGATAACCCCCATCTTCATTAATAAACCTTGAAGGTCGGGTTGGGATACCCTGCATACTTAATCAAGGTTTAAGAGGTTGGGTATGTTACAGTTACCATATGATTAAATTGTTGATTTAGATGGGTAACAAACAATTTGGAACCTAGAAGGGTTGGATTGAGTCATATCCTAGAAACCACACTAACGAACAAGAATTGAAAATACTATAGTTTAATGTCAAAAAAGGAGATTTTTGGGCCTTTGACAAGAGGACATGTTTCATAGATGTCCTCACTACATTCTATAGTTCAATATCTTTTCAACAATGTTTCATTTTCATAAAATAGAATAGATATGGGAAAATTATGCCCTTGACAAGGTTTTAATGCAATAATAAGCATGCAAATCAACTAGAAAAATTGGATGAAATCAAGTACTTATTACCCTTTTTTAACTATATCTTAAAGAGACTCTTTGATAATTTAAAATTTATCATACCAATTGCTAAGATTCGATGTTAATGAAAATGTCCATTAAAATTTGGTGTATTATAAATTGTTAACATTATCACTCAAAAAATCCCTATCGCAAAGTGTTAATCCCATCAGATTCAATTTCATGAAGATAAAGTCAAGCAAGAATTGATGAGACAAAAACCTGAATGACAAGCTATTGCACATATATTCACGTATCAAATATGCCCAAATATAAGTAGCATTGTTGAATAAGACAAAGAGTAACTCTCCAATCAAGAAGTTAAACAAAGAAGCAAACTTTGTAAGTCTTCAAAGAATCTCTTATATAGACCCAAAAAGCAAATAGTACTAATGGTTCAAAGAAATCTATAATGCATTGTTTCTATATTAAAGTGGCATAAACCTTAGCAAAATACATAACCTTGCAAAATATCGTTGCAAAGCATATACAAACTATGTAAACCTTAAAAGAAATGATCTAAACAGACTTTTGAATTAGCTACTACAGGGATAATCTCTTGTTTATAGCTTCTTGTGGCCTAGAGTTCCACAAGGTGTAATGAGCAAGAATATCTATAGATAAAGGTAAACGAAGTCATTATTGTAGATATGGACATGATTTAGATATATGGCGGTACAAGACTTACATGGAGGACCTCCTAATTTTGAGGGAGTTATTTTGCAATCATCCCTATTATGCTTTTGGAAGCTATGAACCACATTCACATCTTGTTTACATCTTATGTATTCTATTTTTTTATCATGTTATAGTAAAAATTTGGTGCTTAACATTTGGCATCAAATTTAACAATCCTCAAATTTTCTCTTTGAAAATAATCATCTTACAATTTATGCTACAACTTTTTTAGATATGTTGGAATTGCATGGGACTCTTCAAGTCGGAAAGAAAAGGAAACAAATTATATTTGATAAAAAATTCAAAATTTAAATTTCAATATTTTCAATTTACATGGTGTACAAATTAGGTTTTTATTTCATTTGATCCCCTCTTTGTTTGAAATATCCACATGAAATCAATGTACTAAGCAAAATACACACTTAGAAGAGAGAAAAAACCAACACAAATTACATTTGATACAGATACACCCGAACATCAATGAATAAAATGAGATGCACACGTGCACATGATGAAAATGAAAAGATGGTAACCACAAGAAACACTTATAAATGAAATTCAAGAATTACACAATTCAAGTAGGGCATCTTCCTAAGAAGGATTATATGCCAATATAAGTAGGGTACACTCCCAAACAACTTAGTGAATTTATGTTTCAAAATTGACTAGATTGATTTGGACCACATTATAGTATTGCAATAAATACCAACCATCAATATATTTAATATTGGACTCAATGCATCAATCACACAATATAAAATTTCACAAATACATATTACACCAATGTTACCAACAATTTGGAGGCCTTATTCTCTTTGGAAAAAGATTATAGCAATATTTTTACAATTCAAAGACCACCTTCTATTTAAAAAAAGATTACACCAATATTTCTAACCAATTGGAGCCTTCTTTTTGATCAATGACCCAAGGAAAAATACACTTGTATCATAAATGTGTTGTAAATGTAGCCACTTGCTTCACAACTACCAATTGTTATTCACCCACCTGATTGACATTTAGAGCTTGAAATATTTCAAAACAAACACATAAAGGCATGTCATTCTACTATTTATGAAGTACTACAAATAAATAATAGAGTCATACTAATCAATATATCTTCAAATTAACAAAAAATAATGTGAAAGACTAAGACTCCATTTCATTTATTAAAGATAATTACCACAAGTTGTCTCAAGCAGTTGCCCTATGAGCTAAGACTTACTATTATCATAGCTCTAACATCATAATTGTAGCTAATCGACTTAGTATTTAAAAGAAATTTAATTAGAAAAAATGACAAATGACAAGAATACATCGATCATAACCACTCTTGACTATATTTATTGTTATATGAATATAGTTGATCTGGAATTTATCCAGGATAAAGAATGAAAGGTATTACAGACTCATGTGCATTGATGTGCCTATATGCAACGGATCAATAAGATTGCTAGAATACATAGACACTGAGGCAATTGGAGAAAACATAACAGTCAAACATGTAAACAAAACAAGTTTAATAAGGAGTTCACTTAATGCTCCTGGGCTACGTCTCCTGGTCCAACCTTTTAATGGTGGCCTCTCTATTATGTTTTCGAGTAGAGTTTTACAATAGTGAGCTCGATTCGAATCTCACTAACAAAATGAAGTCAGTAGGAATGGAGTGCACAAACTCTCCTCACTGAAACTTGACCTCTGAGGGTCACAGTAGTATGACAAGCCTATACCGAGGAGCTTGCTTGAACCTCTCAAGCCTTCAATGGAGTGCACAGACTCTCTGACTCTCTCTGGCTCTATCTGGCTCGATGCTGCCTTCAGGTTAGCTCTCCTTCTACTCTTTGTTCTTTGCTATTAACTTTCTGCGTCTCTGTGTGTTGCCTCCCTGTATGCTGCTCCCTCTGCTTCTGTCAGTTTATGGCTTTAAAGCTATTCTGTTTGACTGTTCATTTCCACTTCCCATCCTTCTGGTTTCCTTTGCACTGTCTGTTCGAATTCCTCTGCTCTGCGTCATCATCACTGGGTAATGCCTTGCAGGGAGGTTTCCACCTGTTTGTTAATGAATTGGGTGTCAGATTCCCTGAATCATATTCAAATGGTCATTAAATTAGTTTGCTTCAAGATTGCCCGCGAAGACGAATCATTTACCAACTCATCATCCTTGTCGGACTTCAAATCCCCTGTCATCCTGCTTTTAAACCTGTCAAACCCGGTCAGCCATCGGGATGTATCTCCGCCGTCAATCTGGGCCCCCCAGATCCTACGGTTGTCCTTCATATCGGGCAGACAAGTCGCATGATGTTTATCCATCCGATGCGAGCGGTTTTATCTCTCATCCGCCGGACGCGTGTCGCTCGATGTGTGGCATCGAGAAAAACTCAGTCAAAACTGCTTACCGCCTTGAAGCCTTCCGATATCCTACCAGTTTGGGGAATCCCGCACTACAGAACTGAAACAGTTACTTTTCCGAATTTTATATTGATTTCAGGTCTAGGCGCTTTGGGGCTTTCCTTCACTAAGGGGGACGCCTTGTGATAACGCTAATCGTGTATCAGAATCCACCTTTGTTTCCTGAATTAGCCTCCGGTTTTGACAGTTTTGTGCCATTGCGCTTTACCATGGGCCAACAGTCCGCGTGCTTGACCAAGGGTCCTCGTTGCTCCGCTCTGGCCACTACTGCAATTGTTATGAGGATTCCTTCTGATAACTTTGATCTTTTCTAGGACTTGAATCTTTTAGCATAATTTGAAACAATCATGAAACTTAGATAGTTTTAGGATCCAATTCGAATCACGGCCTTGCCACTGAAAAATATTTTAGACCACCAAAAGTTGGTTTTCTTTCAAACATCAATCAAGTGAGGGCATTGCTTCCTCGCTTGATCAATTCCTATCCATTTTGCATTGTTTGCTTTGAACCTTTGAGTCTGATCCCGAGGTACTCAACATCCCCTCTACATGTAGTTCTTACCTTCCTACAACTCATTAAGATATTCAAGTAACAGATCATCAATAGAAGGCAATTGACTCTGCTCTTCGGGATCTTCAATTAGTGAAGGTTCAAATAGTCTCAAGCTGTCTGCATTATCAACAGAGTAGATGTGCATGTAAGCTAGTAGATCAAGGTGAAAAGCATTCTCACCAATTTCTCAAGTATCTTGAAAGGTCCATACCTTATTGGCTTTAGCTTCTTACCTTCTCCTTGCATTCGGTCTTTGCTGATATACAACCAAACTTGATCACCAACTTTGAAACTATGCTCTCTTCGATGCTTGTCATGCCTTGCCTTGTACTTGGCTTGGCTCTTTTCCAGCTGTTCCTGTATTGCCTGGTGAATCTCTTGGATTTGTTCAATGAACTTGGTTGCCTTTTCCACATCACTGTGTCCATCAATTGCTATGTCTTTACTAAAGACAAAATCCAAGGGAAACCTTGGTGTGAAACCAAAATAGGTCTCAAAAAGAGATCTCTGTGTAAAATAATGTTTAGCTCGGTTGTAAGCATGCTGCACATAACATAAATGTTCATCCCAAAGTTTGGGATGCTTGCTGCAATAGCCTCTGAGCAACTGGATCACTGTCCTGTTGACCACTTTTGTTTGACCATCTGTTAGTGGATGAAAAGCTGTGCTTTTCTTCAGCCTGGTGTCCATCAATTCCCACAAACTTGACCAAAATTTACCAACAAATTGGGTATCTCAATTAGATATTATGGAAGTGGGTAATCCAAAATGAACCCATACATGCTGAAAGAATAACTTTGCAGTTTGTTCAGCTATAATTTGTTTGTTACAAGGTATTAAAATACACATTTTGCTGAACCTATCCACAACAACATATAAATAGTCATGACCTTTCCTAGATTTAGGCAATCCTCCAACAAAGTCCATGGAAACACTTTCCCAAGGATG
>APFE030055882.1:181965-195253 GCA_000404065.3 Pinus taeda | reverse complement strand
CATGGTACACCCTCTTACATATCTAGAAACTGTCTCATTCATTTTCGGCCAATAACAAAATCTTTGCAGCTGTGCAACTGTTTTACTTACACCAAAGTGACCTGATATTAGAGAAGTGTGTGCTTCTCGAATTATCTTTACACTTTTAGTTTGTGGAATGCATAACTTCCTACAATGATACAAGAGTTGGTCCTTAATATGATAATCCAATTCTTCTACTCATTTGCCTTGACTCAAAGTTGCATATACATCTTTGAAATCTATATCTTGAGCATATTATTCAATGTAGCTTTCATGCAATACTGAATTATGCTTAAGTATAGTAGATGCATTTATAATTGGTCTAGATAACATATCTGCAAATTTATTGTGTATGCCTTTTTTATATCTGATGACTAAATGAAATTGTTGTAGAAAACCCATCCATCTATAGTGTCTTTATTGCTGCAACTTAGTCTAGGAGTATAGATATTGAAGTGGTTGATGATCAGTATGTATAACTATCTCTTTTCCCATTAAGTAATGTTTCCACTTTTTCACACTCTGTACTAATGCATACAATTCTTTGTCATATGTGGGATAGTTAACTATTGCAGAATTAAATGTCTTGGAATGATAACATATGGGTTTACCGTGCTGCATCAACACTGCTCCCATGGCATAGACACTGGAATCTATTTCAATCTCAAATGGTCTTTGAAGATCGGGCAGTGCTAGTACTGGTGTTGTATTAATCTTGTCTTTCAAGGTGTCAAAGGCTTTCTGCTGTTTGCCTCCCCACTGAAACACCTTGTTCAATCCTGTTAAAGCATGTAAGGGAGCTGCAATTAAGGAAAAGTTAGAAATAAACTTTCTACAATATTGTGCTACTCCTAAGAAGCTTCTAACCTCTGTAGCAGATTTGGGTTTAGGCCAGTTTACAATGACTGCAACCTTAGAGGGATCTATCTTCAATTCACCACCCGCTACTATATGTCTCAAATAATTCAAAGATGTTTTGCCAAATTCACATTTTGAGAGTTTAACATAAAGTTTTTCTCTTTTCAAAATATCTAGTGTCTGCTTAACATGCTTTAAATGTTCTTCCCACGTTTTGCTAAATATAAGAATGTCATCTAGATATACAATAAAAAAATCATCAAGAAAAGGTCTAAGTACATTATTCATTACTCTCATGAAAGTAGCAGGAGCATTAGTTAAGCCAAAAGGCATAACCAACCACTCATACAATCCTTGCTTTGTTTTGAAAGTAGTATTCCATGCATCTTGTTCTGCAATTCTGACCTGATGATAGCCACTATGCAAGTCTAACTTGGAAAAATAAACAACTTCTTTTAACTGATCTAATAGATTATCTATGCGAGGAAGGGGATAACAAATTTTGATCGTTATCTTATTTAGTGCTTGGTAATCAATGTACATTCTCCACGAGCCATCTTTCTTCTTCACCAAAACAATTGGAGACCCGCATGGTGATGTGCTAGGTCTAATGAACCCTTTCTCGAGCAGCTACTGTACCTGCTTCTTGATTTCTTCATTCTCTAAAGTGGACAACCTTTTATACCTGTGGCTACGATTGTTGCTTCATCTCTTGAGTCTGACCCCAAATCCATTTGAATAGCTGCAACAATCTTCTTCTTCTTGCCCTCGAACTTCTTAGGTTTCAGCTCCGGATGCAGAATCCAACAGTGTTCATCATGATGCCCATCCTTCTTACAGTAAACGCATGAAGACTTGTTTTTCTGTGCAGTGTTTGTCTTCCTCTCTTTCCATTTCTGTTTTCTTTTCTCCTTATTTTTGCTTGCAGTAGGTTTGGATGATCCCCCAACTTCTGGGTTCCCATTCTTACCTCTAGCTTCGAGATGCGTAGCCTGAACGGATACTTCATATATACTAATGGGATTAAACATGAGGATAGTGTGCCTCATGTAGCTGTGTAGACCACCTATATACTTCAACAGAGTCTTAGGCAAGTCTAAAAAAATTCATAGAACCAAATCTCTATTCCTAAATTCTTGGGTGTAAACTTGTACACTTTGCCCTTTTAGTTGTCGAAGAGTTTGCCAGCTCATCATGGCTTGCTGCATGTAGGCTAGTGAATAGAATTTCTTTTTAATTGCAGAAACAAATTCACTCAAGACAGAAAGAATCTTACCATGTTTCTTCATGTCAGCTTGTGTCCTGCCTTCCCACCATACCAAGGCAGTGCCTCCAAGGCATAGGCTGGCCAGCTAAATTTTACTCTTGTCTGATTCAATGCTCTATACTCTGCAATAAACATCAATCTGTCTAATCCAATTATCCAGCTTCTCTGCATTCAACTCTCCATCATATATTGGTAAATCAAATTTAACATCTAATTTAATCAAATATGTCTTCTTTTTATTTTTCAGGGCTATTAGGAGGCGTGAGGAATTTTTCTTCTTTCCCCTTGCGTTTGGAGTGGTCATGGAGGAGATATTCCTCTACTCCTTTGTCTTGTTTGGAGCTTGATGAATCTTCATCTCTATGTTTCTTATAGTTCTTATACATTTCCTCCACCATGGATTTCAGGGTCATAAAACTATCCATGAACTGGGGGTTTGATTCCAAGGGATTTTCTTCTGACATTTTCCTCTTAGAATAGACTCTTCCAATTTCTGGGTTAGTTTCAGCCAATTTTCCTTCTCGTAATTTAAAGCTTTGATCTAGTTAGCATTCAACAACAAAATCCAGCACAATCTTGTCTAACCTTAGTAACCTAGAGCTCTGATACTACTTGATCTGGAATTTATCCAGGATAAAGAATGAAAGGTATTACAAACTCATGTGCATGGATGTGCCTATGTTACTTATGCAATGGATTCATAAGATTGCTAGAATACATAGATATTGAGGCAATTAGAGAAAGAATAATAGTCAAACATGTAAACAAAACAAGTTTAATAAGGAGTTCACCCAATGCTCCTGGGCTACGTCTCCTGGTCCAAACTTTCAGTGGTGGCCTCTCTATTATGTTTTTGAGCAAAGTTTTACAACAGTTAGCTCGATTCGAGTCTCACTAACAAAATGAAGTCAATAGGAACGGAGTGAGAGACTCTCCTCACTGAAACTCGACCTCTGAGGGTCATAGTAGTGTGACAGGCATATACCGAGCAGCTTGCTTGAACCTCTCAAGCCTTCAATGGAGTGCACAGACTCTCTGACTCTCTCTGGCTTTGTCTGGCTCGATGCTACCTTCAGGTCATCTCAACTTCTGCTCTATGTTCTCTACTATTAGCTTTCTGCATCTCTGTGTGTTGCCCCTCTGTATGCTGCTCCCTCTGCTTCTATCTGTTTATGCCTTTAAAACTAGACTATTCTTTTGACTGTTTATTTCCACTTCCTAGCCTTCTGGTTTCCTTTCCTCTGTCCGTTCGAATTCCTTTGCTCTGTGTCATCATCACCAGGTAATGCCTTGTAGGGAGGTGGCCACCTGTTTGTTAACGAATTGGGTATCAGATTCCCTAAATCATATTCGAATGGTCGTTAAATCTGTTTGCTTCAAGATCGCCCATGAACACGAATCATTTGCTAACTCATCATCCTCGTCGGACTTCAAATCCCCTGTCATTGTGCTTTTAAACCTGTCAAATCCGGTCAGCCATCGGGATGTATCTCCACCGTCGATCTGGGCCCCCCAGATCCTACGGTCGTCCTTCATATCAACCAAAAAAGTCGCATGGTGTTTACCCATCTGATGCGGGCAATTTTCTCTCTCATTCGTCGGACTTGTGTCGCTCGATGTGTATCATCAGGCCGAACTCAGTCAAAACTGCTTACCGCCTCGAAGCCTTTCGATATCCTACTGGTTTGGGGAATCTCGCACTATAGAACCAAAACAGTTACTTTTCCGAATTTTATAGCGATTTCGGGTTTGGGCGCTTCGGGGCTTTCCTTCACTGAGGGGGACGCCCTATGATACGTGATTAGCGTTAATCGCATATCAGAATCCACCTCTGTTTCCTGAATTAGCCTCCGGTTTTGCTAGTTTTGTGCCATTTCACTTTACCATGGGCCAACGGTCTGCGCGCTTGACCAAGGGTCCTTGTTGCTTTGCTTTGGCTACAACAACAATTGTTATGAGGATTCCTTCTGACAGCTTCAATCTTTTCTAGGACTTGAATCTTTTAGCATAACTTGAAACAGTCATGAAAACTTAGAGAGTTTTAGGATCCAATTTGGATCAATAGTACAAAGAGGAGAATAATTAATAGAAGCTTTTGACAATCTTCATTTCTGGACTATAAATATTGTGACACTCTTTCATTAATTTGTCTTTGTTACCCACCAAAATGGGCAATCCCATTTGAGAAAAAAATTCTCCTACGTTTGATAGACAGTTGGCCAAACATACAACCAATAGCCTTTGCCAGCCACCATTAGTTGATGGTATGCCATGTGTCACCACCTCTTGCATCAACCATGTGCTTCTCACCCATTTAACGTTAGCACTTGGACAAAGGGGGGGGTTTCCATTCAAAGGTACAAAAAATCAGTTTTCAATCAAGTGCTTATACTCGTTTGTTTTAGGGCATTTCTTATGGATTTTGTGGTGATATGGAAGATTGAAAGACTTTGATTGTTTTCTTGTTCTCTCACCTTACTAGGGGGGTTAATTTGTTTAACCATATTCTAGTGGGACCTCCCTTAAATACCTTTCAGTTATAGGAGGGGCACTTCCTGAGAAGCCATGATTGAGATAGTGTGTTCCATCTTCCCTATATCATACTTAACACTTTCCATCCCACATTACACACCTCCTTTCTTCGGGTACAACTTGTCATTGGTTCTTGGGGATTTGGAACTACCCTATTCACATACCTTGAGTAGGGCCTCAAAACTTGCCCTAGGAGGTTGGTGCAACTAGGAAAAAAACATATCATGGCTATTGAGAAATGTAACTAGTTTCGGTCTTCAAAATTGTTGTTGTACTCATTTCAATATGTATCTTATGTAACAAACAAGAAAAATAAAAGTAAAAATGTTATTATCAAAGCATGGGTTTCATGCTCATTATTGATGGTATTCTAGGTAAAATCATGTTCTTCGTGCTTCTAGGGTTTGCTAGGCCTTAGGATTTATTGTCATGAGTCAAAGGAGTCAACATAATGTTTCTGAGACCCTTTTGGGAAATTTGTAGTTGTAAAAATAATTATTTTTGAGTCTAGAAAGTCTTGGAATCTTTAAGAGTACAAGTTAGCCCTGGGATCCTCAAGTCAACCTAAAGGAGGGAATTTGACCCCTTGACAAGGCTATATAAAGAGCAGTTAAGTCAGTGTAAAGGTGGGAATTCGACCCTTTGAGAAGGATATATAAATAGCAGTTTGACTTCATTTGGAGATACTCTCACTCACAAGTTCAATTTATAAGAAAGAGTTTGATTTTAAGTTGGGAAGAGGAGAGTGAAATTATGGAAGAAGTTGGGAGGCCAAAATATTTTGTCTTTGGGATCTATCTCTCTCACATGTGCGAAAAGATAGGGTTTATGCAACCCTAAAAAGGTTGAAGTTGTAGGTCCAAGTTGTTGGGGAGCATAATTGCATGAACAAGTTGGTAGAAAGAGTGAAATCCTTGTCTTGACCTTGTTGAGCTTGGGGAGAGCTTATTTTCTTTAGGAAGGTCTCAAAAGGAAGATTTATTAGGGTTTTTGCAGCAGTTGTTGGGGAAAAATGGCTGGGGGTCGAAGTTGTTGGGTCTAGTAGCTGGGTTGTTGCTCGCAAAACAAAGTAGACAGGAAGAAACAATTTGGAGCAGATTCCAAGAGGACTTGAGGAAGGGTTGACTTGGTACTAGGAGAAGGACTTGGTCTAGGGATTGGGTCACTGTATCTCATTTGAAGCATATACTAAGAAGAGAAGAGTTTATGGTTTTTCCCCTTGGAGGGGTTTTCCCCTCGCTGAGAGCCTATATTTGTGTCCTCTTTTGTTTTTACAGTTTCTTGATATTGTTTGATGAAAAAATCTAACTAAAGAACATAAAAAATATAACTAAAAATTCAAAAGCAAGTATAAAGGTTAAAGAAAATAAATTATAATTGTTTCCACTTTATATTTTCTAACATGGTATCATAGCCAAGCTAAGCAAGGAAGGGAGTTGAAAACAAACTAGAAGAAATTACTTGTCAAGGGGAAGGGAAAAAGAAAGCTCTCAAATCCTGAATAAGGAGACTACAAGGAGAAGATTATCTTAAAGGAATCTAGACTCGTTGATAGAAAACCTTTAGATCTAGGGTTTCTACATCAAAGAATATCTAGGACTACATCAATCTCGCAAGGAGGGTGGTTATCTCGCAAGAGGAAGTCTACTTGGAAGGCATCAATCTTGGAAGTTGTTGGTGGAAGAATCGTAGGAAACATCTTTCAAGGAAATATTCTCAAGAAGGTTGGAGATATCATCAAGAAGAATATTGGTATTCAAGTAAGTATCATACTATTTCACAATGGTTGTATCTTCAAGTCATGTAAATTATTTCTGCAGGGAAAGCAATAATCTCATTGGAGCATCAAATTATGGAGCATGGAAGAAAAGGATTGACTTAATACTGACAGAACAAGAAGTGATGGAATATCTCAGTGGACAAATCACTGAACCAACGAAAAAAGGTTACAAGAACTAGAAAAGTACAAGAAAGGGGAATTAAAGGCACAAAGGATTGTAATTAAATCAAACAAGGATTCTCTTGTTCCATTTCTGGCAAATCTAAAGACTTCCAAGGCAATGTATGACAAGCTAGTGAATTTGTGCTCTGTAAGTACAATAGGTCAAAAGATGTCGTTGTGGAATAAGATATATGTAATTAAGTAATCGAAGGATGAGGATATGGCATCCTTCCTCATGAGAGTTATTAGTTAAGGGACCATATACAAGGACTTGGGGAGCCAATAACTAATTCAAAAGTAACCATATGTGTTGAATGCATTGCCACAAGAATGGAGCAACTTTGCAACAAGTATCTACTCCAAGAAAGATTCAACTCCCTTTGACGAGTTGTGGGCACAGTGCACTATAGAAGAATCAAGGATCAAGGTCAAGGATGACATTGGACGTGATGAGCAAACTCAAGCCTTTCTAGCTCGAGTCAAGAAGATGAAGAAAGGAAAGTTTGGCAAGTCCAAGAATAAAGATATGTCCAATATTCAATGCTTCAAGTGCCCAGAGTTTGGACATTATAAGAGATGTTGTCCAAATCAACTGAACAATAAGAGAAAGGATAGGAATGAAGCTCATGTAGTTGAAGCAGTGGAAGAAACTGAGATGAAGGCAAAGAAGGGAGAAGTGAAGAATCTTTACTACTAAAGAAGGTTCATTGACTTCAAGGTTCTCAATGGATGTTAATTTTTGTTATGTTATGCATGAGTATCATGTTTGAAATTTATATGATTATGTTAGTCAGTAAAGTTCATCTAGGATAGAATGTTAGACCATTTTGCATAGTGTTCATCTAGATATTATTTAATATCATGTTAGAGGTTGTCATCTTGTTGAAATGGATCATTATGATATGGGAAGGTGCATCATTTTGAATGTCCTTGGGAAAAGCTTCATGACAAGAATAGTATGTATTCTATGTAATGTGGAAACATATTGGAAAAAATAGGATGAAGGATTGGAATAAGATACAAGCTCTTTGTGAGATATATAAATAGCTATATGATTGGATAAAAGCATAGGAATGAATGTTGAAAGTAAAAAATTTGGATAAGATTCATATGTACAGAATGTTGTGGAATAAATTAAAAAGATATGCTTAAGTATTTATGATGTTGGAAAAGGATAGAATTTGACTTACTTCAAAATATATCAAAGATTAGGACTTTCTCTAGAATATATATTTGAAATTGATTAACATCTAGTATAATCTTTGAAAGAAAAGATGTAACTTAGCAATCAAGTTCGATCCTTGGGCACTCTAATGCAAGAAGGAAATTTCAAGTGGAGATGATTGATGAGGATGCTGATGAAATGGTAAGGTCACCATGGTGAGGTAAGTCTATTTCGTTTATGGTCTGGTTATCCAGTTAACATGTTATTTTGCCTACCTTTGAAATATGTTACAAGAATACGTGATGACAGTTGAGGCAAGATCAATTATAAGGATTGAGAGTATTGAGGGAAGCTCAATATCTGGTACTTGGAAAATATGAAGTCAAGATGAGTTCATCTTGGGATTGAAAGGGTAGTTGTGCTAAAAGATAACCTCAAGATCAAAGAAGATCGCTTTCATAAGGAAGCCATGATCAAGTTTGAAGATTGGGAAGGCTTAATGCAATGCCTCCATGATAAATATGGAAAGTGACGAGCAAGAAATATGCCTTGGATCCTATCTCTAGAATGAAGAGTGGAAATGGCTCCATGATAGCTCGAAAGAAAGCAAGAAGAAAGAGGGAGTTATGTAGATGTGACGATAAAAAATATGGTACTCTTATGAAGATAATTAGTAGGGCTTGTATCATTAAAAATAATTCTAGAATCTCCTCTAGATTTGAGAGGGAGAAAAAAGAGTCTTCTGGAATAGGAGGAGGAATCTATTCTCACGATTAAGAGAGAATAGGGATATACTCTCAGTTTAAGAGGGAGTGATGGTGGACATCACATGTGCATTCTCCTCTTCAATTAATGAAGAAAGAATCATGGAGGATGGGATAAGCATCCGTGGTTTCCTTGAGGATAAACCATCCAAGAAAGGAAGAGGGACCAATAGGATTTGAATCCAAGAGAAGTAGTAGTCCCGAGGACAAACACCATTTGATGATAGGACAAGAATCCAAGAGAATAGTGGTCGCAAAGGATCGATATTCTTTGAGGACTCAGGTATGGAGATCCAAGATAAGAATAGTCCTAAAAGGACATACCTTGTGGACATATGGATGGGGTATGTACCTTAGAGAGGTAGTACGATATCACACATAAAGAATCCCAACATAATTAAAGAGGAGCTTGTCCAGTTAGGCCTAAGGGACAATGCTAGTCATCATGACGATGCTTACAATATGGGTTATCAATCTAACTCTTCTTGAGAACTGTTCAGTTTTAGATATGATGTTGTATTGATGGTAAGTTAAGAGGGAGCGTTGAGAAATGTAACTATTTTCAGTATCCATAATTGTTGTTATACTCATTTCAATATGTATCCTATGTAACAAACAAGAAAAACAAAAGAAAAAGTATTTTTAGCAAAGCATTGGTTCCATGCTCATTATTGATGGTATTCTAGGTAAAATCATGTTCTTCATGCTTCTAGGGTTTGTTAGATCTTAGACTTTATTGCCACGAGTCAAAAGAGTCAACATCATGTTTATAAGACCCTTCGGGGAAATTTGTAATTGTAAAAAGAATTATTTTTTAGCCTAGAAAGTCCTAGAATCTCCAAGAGTAAAATTCAACCCTGGGATACTCAAGTCGGCCTAAAAGAGGGAATTCCACCCCTTGAGAAGGCTATATAAAGAGAAATTCAGCTTCATTTGGAAATATTCTCATGAATTTGATGTACAAGAAAGAGTTCAATTTGAAGCTGAGAAGCTGGGAAAAGGAGAGAGAAACTTTGGAAGAAGTCGGGAGGCCAAAATATCTTATCTTTAGGTTATGTTTCTCTCACACGTGTGAGAAAGCTAGGGTTTTTGTAGCAAAAAAAGGCCTAAGTTGCAGGTTCGAGTCGCTGGGGAGCATAATTTCAAGGAAAAGTTTCCAGAAGGAGTGAAATCCTTGTCTTGACCTTGTTGACCTTGGGGAGAGTTGATTTGGTCCAAGAAGGTATCAAAAGGAAGATAAATTAGGGTTTCTGTAGCATTTGCTGGGACAAAATTACTAGAGGTTGAAGTTGTTGGGTCTAGCAGCTAGGTTGTGACTGGAAAAATGAAGTAGCAATGCATAAGCAATTTGGAGCAAATTCAAGAAGGAATGACTTTGTACTAGGAGAAGGACTTGGTCTAGGATTGGCTCACTGTATTGCATTTGAAGCAGATTCTAAGGAGAGAAAAGTGTTCGGGTTTTCCCCTTGGAGGGTTTTTCCCTGGATGAGAGCCTATATTTGTGTCCTCTTTTGTTGTTACAATTTCTTGATATTGTTTGATTAACATATCTAACTAAAGAACATGAAGAAGATAACTAAAGATTCACAAGCAAGTATCAAGGTTAAAGAAAATAGGTTATAATTGTTTCCACTTTACATTTTCTAACAATAGCCACAAAACAATAAATAAAAAAATAAAAATGCAAAATATGGCAGCGATAATAAGAATTAGCTTGTGGGAAAAAGCCTGGCATGAGATCTACCTACTTCCTATGGCTATCACTCAGTTCTCAAACACATGATGCTCCATTACATCAAAAAAAGGAACCCTTGCATATCCCAACCTTGATGGGTGATAAATTAACTCATCATAAAGAGGTAATAAAATTGCTATATTATATAGAGTAAGCTCTAACCCTTGAGCTATAAGTAGTAATACATGAAAAAAATAAAAAAGAAGTAAAAGACGCACAAGGGGTGGAAAAACCAAGGCCAAGATGATAACTCATGCATCCACGAATACTCCCTCAAATATATACACTTAGGATGTGAATACCCCCAATATGTTGGTCCCTTTGACCATGGAACTTAGTCATGAAGTCTTCTCCCCAAAGGGTGGAACAAGTAATTGTTTCTTTCCCTTAAAGGTTGGAAGCACCTAATAGGGTTGACCTTTAGCCACACCTACGTAGAGAGAAAACACCATTGTGAGATCATGGTCATGATTTTGGAAATGGATCCTTAAATTTCCCTTGACATTCAACTTTGGTTCACTTAGATGCATTATTGAACTTGGTCCCTAATAACTGGTTTCTTTCACTAGAATCCATGTTGTTCTCGTTAGGTGGTTCAACAACCCAAGCCTTGGACACAAACTCCATAGCTATCTGAGCTCTTTAGAGGAGTACATTGGGCCTAACAAGTGAAGCGTTGATAGTTTGGAGCCTCCTAACAACTTTGGCAGATAACACATGTCCCAGAGCACCTCCAAGACTCGAGACGTTGGTTGAATTTGACCTAGGTTTGAGGATTCTTCAGGATGACCTAACTGGACCCAACATGCCCCTAGGTTTGATTTTGACATAACTTGATGGGAAGCAACTAATCTAGTGCCCAAATGAGTATGGTTTCACATTAAGAGCCTAGGGAGGGCTTGTTTCACTAGAGAAAGCCCTAACACTAGAGAAGATGTATCATTTAGCAGTTGGAGACCCATAAGGGCCTCTTTGTGGCACACCAGCTAGATATTGGGACACCCTAGGAGGTTTTGAGGTGAATTTGAGGGCCAACCCTTGAATCATAGACCCAATAGGCATCTACACCTTATTGGACACCTCATCACCCTTAGACATGGCATTTGGAGTAATTATGATGGATGACATTAGCATGATAGAGGTTATGGCCCAAATGTGTTGGAAAACTAGGCGCTATTTTGATAAAGCTAATGGGTTGGCTTGTAACCCAATCACATTTTAACAACAAACTTGTTTTAGGGGCTTTAAAGGCATAATTATTAATACTAATCCTCATATAAATAGAGGATAGGATCATTACATTGGATCATCATCACTTGTGACTATTTTTGAACCTCTTATAGAATTTTGACCTTCTTGTATCTTGTGGAGATGTGCCTCCATGGTGGATTTTGTTATTGGAGCTTTTTCTTTAGCCTTAGAGATGACATTTTCGAGCAATAAAGGCTTGTTCATGCATTTTATCTTATAAGTGCACCTTGGATTTCATAAAGCTTTAATTTTTTGTATAATGTATGGAAGGGTTAATTATCAAGGATTTCTATTGTGTTATTGTTGAAAATCATTGTATGACTTCAATATGATAGTATTGCATGCCTTAATCATAGAGTGTGAAGGGAAATCTCATTGGTAAATCTTTAGACTAGCTCTCCTAATTGATTTTTCTCCCTCACAAAAGTGATAGCTAGGGTTTTGAGACCCAGGGTTTCATTATTCCCCTACTCCTTGCGAAGATCTAACATTTCTTACACTCCCATAGACTCCATCACCCAAGGACTATGCATTGACCTTGGTCACTTTGTTGGTCAATCATAAATATACACCTAAAATTCACTTTCTCTCCTTAAATCTCTTTCTTAAGCCCTCAACGATAAGTCACTAGGTAGGGTTAAGGCACAAATTAAAACTAGGGTTAAAGTCATTGGCTTGTGGAAGAAGTCAAATTTGTAAGGAGAGCTTATTGCCTCAAAACCAACTCCTTTTAGTGGCTAACCCATCCATTCTAAGGTCAAAGTCTTGTGTCGTAGGTAAATGTTTCCATAGAAAAGCCTTAGTCTTCCCTAGGCTTCAACTTGGGGATTGTTGGAGGTATTCATCTATTGGAATCATTTTCTTGGCCCTGTGACTCTAGGTAGGTCCTTTTGGCTTGTTATTTCTCAAGCCCTAGATCACTTTGTGCCCTAACTAGGCACATTAGCGGATGTGAATTACCCTATTGTGATTGTTAAGCCCTGTTCTTAGGAAGAGTTGTCCTCCATAAGCCTATCTTGTCACCTTATCCCTTGTAATTTCCATATCCTTCTAGGTTTCCTTACTATAGGGAAGCCTCCCTAGCTATGAAAGTCCATGAAAGAGTAGCATTTAACTAAATTTCTCTTGGGAGATCCCTGTTGTTGTTGTCGCCTCTAATGACCCTTCCAAACCCTAGCGCCTTCCAAAGGCCTTTGCGAAGGGGGTTCCCCCCCTCCACCCTCTGCTTTCCCCACTGACGAATATTTTGATTTTCAGGCCCTGGTGGCCTCCCTTCCTAAGCGCCCATGGCCGTCTGAAGCCCCTTCAAAGTTCGTAAAGAGGAATGTGGAAGTTAAAAATGTTACTTTCCTGTGGTGCTCGTCGAACATCACTTGCCTACACCGAATGAGTTCTGATAGGTAAGTTTACTGGCATGTGGCCTTCACCTAGATTTATGGAAATACGACTAGAAAAGACATGGAAATCCACAATGAAGGCGCATATAGCCCTGTCTGATATTGGCAATGGATTTTTCATTTCAGGGTTTGAGATAAAAGAAGACCAAGATGTCGTTTTTCGGAACGACCCTTATTTCTTTAGTTCACGTGGCATGTGTTAGTGTCAGTCTTTTCAGCCTTCCTCCAGTGATCAAATATGCTCTTACAAAGTGATTTGGAAGTGTCAAGGTCAAATTTTGTCATTTCAAAGAGTTTTCAAGCAAAATTTGGTCACTAGGCATTAGGTCTAGGGTTTGCTTTCACTCCTTCTAAAG
>APFE030055882.1:155943-171362 GCA_000404065.3 Pinus taeda | reverse complement strand
AAATGTTGAAGGCGACTGACGCTGCGAGGCACAACCGTACTATTCCGAGTGCCTTTCTATCGAGAAGGTTCCATTCTTCATCTGTCATACCCATCGGCATCTTTATTTTTTCTCCCAATGGTAGGTACAAATCTTTCTGATACAGATAATCTTCCATCTACATCTTCCATAGCGAGAAGTTTTGGCTGTTAAATTTCTCGACCCTAAACTTACCATCTTCCACCGTTGCTCCCACTCGAACCAAGAACTCTTCTTTCTTGGGAGTTTATCAGCCAAGTAGACCTTCGGCTTTGATACCAATTGTTAGAAAATTAAATATTACGGAGCAATGGAACACATAAATATTGTAGAAATATAAACACAGAAAATGCATAAAACAAGAGAGACACAGATATACGTGGTTCACCTAGTTTGGGCTACGTCCACCTCGAACAACTAGTCCTTCCTTTCTATTATCTAGCAAAATGAAGAGACACAAACTACAATAGATCCGCTGTAATATCCTCTGTTTTCTCTCACAGTCTCACCTCTCTGTTTCTCACTAGGAGAATACACATCTATTACACAGCCTCAATACAATGCCCTCATACAAAGAGAGGGGTTGCCTTCTAGGGTAAAAGACCCTAAACTAAACATAAGTTCTACCGTCAGATCATCCACCTAATGAACAGCCCAGATTGACTAGAAATTACTATACTTTTACAAGGCAATTTTACATTTGTTTTTAGCTTCAGAGGCGTTGCCGCTGAAACCCCCGCCAGGGGACCACTGGCCCCCGGACCCCCCAGAACCCCCACGGGTGGGACAAGTCCCCCCCGCACCCCCCCCTGCATGGAGGGGTGTACAAACTTCCTGGGGTATACATATCGCTGAAATAAAGACCTCTAAACAATCATGCTCCATACTCAACAAAATGGTCATTAAATTGGACATGGATAATGCATTTGATTGGGTAAAATGCTCATTTCTCTATGTTATTTTAGAAAAGTTGGATTTTTACAATGATTTCATTCTTTGGATCAAGGCATGCATTGGATCCCCTTGGATCTCCCCTTTGATTAATGGCAGGCATGCGCCCTTTTTTGCGGCTTCTAGAGGTCTTCAACAAGGTTGTCACCTGCCGCCTCTCCTCTATATAATAATGGTGGAATCCCTGAGTAGGAATCTAGAGGTCGCAAGGATAAAGGGGCCATCTGTTGGGCAATTCAATTGCTTAAAATGCTTTTATTAGAATATCAACCAGGGATAATCATAATCTTGTGATGATGCCAACAAAATATATGTAGGAGTAGGCAATTGACACTAAGCTAAGCAAACTTGGTTGTTGTAAGCAAGAAAACACCAAGCTCTCTTATTGGAGGTCCTTCCATAATGTTTCATAAGACCTATCCACAATCAAAATTATCAAGTATTCCTAATGAAAACAATAAAACATATAAACCTATAAAAATCATTAAGATGAGTTACATGACTTAGATGTTGTAGGCAAGAAAACACTAAGCTCCCTTACATGAGGTCTCTTCGTAATGTTTCACAAGACCTATCAAAAATCAAGATTATAACACATCATATAAATCTAACTAATATTCACAACTATTTTTAATGGAATAAAATGCTTCCTTGATCCATTTGGAGTGAGCTAAATTCTCCCAAGAGAAAAGTGACAAACTATTCCATAAATTCATACAATACATTAAGGCAATTTATATCTAAAACTATAGAATGAAAATTTATGTAAAAGGAAGCTTTATTCTATTCCATCATAAGTTGGATATATGCTCCAAGATTCCTCCCCTTGGAATGGAGGAGGCACTCCTATTTATACATAAACTTGAGATAACTAACAAAGATTTGGGATCTACAAATCTCTCCTAAATCCACAAATGTCTCATGTGGTTACAACCATTATCTAACACTTAGAAAGTAACATCTCTACAAATCCTCTCAAAAATATATAATATCTTTGATAAGAAATGTTATCAAAACTTCCATGATTCTTCTCCATGAAGTATGCTTGAAAGAATCTCCCAAATCTTCATCAAATCTTCAAGGGGTTGAAGAAGAAATTCGAATTTGTGGCTTGGTGGTCAAATATGACTTTGTTGGAGTATTCAAATACACCTACAAACACCATGAAACTCATCACACTTTCATATATAAGTGAACAAATGTTATTTTTCCAATATTTAATCATAAATTCACTCAAAAACACTAAAAAAAATGCATTAGAAAATAATAAGTCTAAACCCGATGTAATCATGAAAATAGTTTAATGTAAGGGTATGTGAAAGAGAAATACGGTTTAAAAGTGAAGTGAAAGGCTGGTAAAAACATGGTATTTGGGTGACCCAAGATTCCCCCCAACTAAAGGTGTTGCATTTCCCTTGCTTAGAAGCCAAAATGATCTAAGCCATTGATTAGAAGTTAATTGGGGCCGTTGGTTGTCCAACATAAATATATAAGAAGAGGCTTGAGGGTCACTTGGAGAATACACAAAGAGAGTTCAGAAGATCAAAATTTTGAAGAAAAGTTGTCTCCGGTGAGAAATTCAAAGTAAGATTTTGCAATGAGGGGTAGGGATAGTATCCAGTGGGAAAATACTCAGCAGAGAAGGTAGAGGGAGATTCAGCAGTGGCAGCATAGAGCCATAGGGGCTGACATAGAGCCACGTAGGGCCATGTAGAAGCAGCACAAAAGCCAAGAGGAAGTTCGAAAATTTGTTTAAGGAATCGATTGCAGAAGCTAGAAGCCGAGGTGTGAGACCAGGAGGCAGAAATCGAATTTCCTAGGCAACAGATCGATCAGCTAGAGGAGTGACATTGTCCCTAGAGGGTTTGACGTTGGGCTGATGCAGAGACTATGTAGAGGTAGCTAGGGGCAGTCATTCGAGGGCTGGATTAGCCAATATTTCCAATGATAGTGTGAGGTAATCTCACAGATCTCTCTATTAGTGATATTCTCTGTAACTGGATTGTCGGGAAGGTATCTAGAAGTTGTATTCATAAATTAATACTGCATAATAATAAAACACTCAGAGCTGTTGCACCGGTTTTCCCGCTTTTGGTTTTTCGGGGGACAATTATCCAAAATAATTGTGTAGATGTGTGTTGTATCTCTTTCTTGTTTAATTTCTTGTTTTGGCATATTATTTTAAATAGTGAATGATGTAATTGTATTTACTTCGATATTTACTGTAGAACACAGTAAATAACTTGTATGGATTAACAAGTAGGAGAAGTAACATCAATTTGCTACAATAGGGATTCCAGGTTTAGGATTTTTTACATGGTATTGAAGTTGCAGGTGAAGCAAGAAGAGCAAAGCTGAAAGATCCATCACTAAAGGAAGAAGGGAATTCAAAATTCCTATAGAGGCAACAATTTGAATCCCTAGAGGGTTTGTGCACTCCAGGCCAGGAGGGCAAGATCTTCGTAGAAAATATCTCTTTGAGTGAGTTGATAGAGAGGTAGGATTTCCAGATCGAAATTTGTCAGTAGCAAAAGGAGAAAAGGAGCGGCTTTAGCGAAAAGGGGTTTCTAGTGTGACACAGTCTCCGCAAGCAATTGTTGGGTAGAAAGATGTCAGAAGGAAGAAGGTAGGCATGATTGACGAAATTCTTCCTCAGAGGACTTCCAGCCAAGGAGTCTGAATTATCACTAGCTGAGAAGCAATGGAGATGGGTAGATCTACAAACTCTAGAAGGGAGTGCATATGCTAGTCCAATGCTACACAGAGGAGAGAGGAGGCTATTCGACTTTTTGATTGGTAGAGATGTCAACCAGTGGAATGAGAGATTAGGATAGGTTGGATTGGGCACCCAACTATGTGATTTGGAAGGCAAGGATATCATGCCCTATGAATGAGCATTTTCTCAGAGTCTACGTCGACAATGTGGTAGCTGAGCCCACAGATCCATATCAACTCAAGAAGTACAAGGGAGAAACGACGAAGATAAAAAGAATGATCCTCAACAGAGTGAAGGATCATATAATTTTTCACATACCTGGAAAGAATACTGCCAAAGAGGTGTGGGATGCATTGTCGACGCTGTATCAAGGATCTTCTGAGCAACAGAAGATGTAAGTGGAGCAGCAGATGAGATCTATGTAGATGCAGAAGGGGAACAGATTGATCCGTTTCTCACAAAGCTTCGCGAGACTCGACATGAATTGGAAGTTGTGGGGTCAACACCTCAAAGTTCCGAGATGGTATGACTGGCCCTAAATTCAGTATATTAGGAGTGGCAAGTATTTGTCCAAAGCATCTTGGGCAGGGCGACTTTGCTAAATTGGGATGAGATGTGGGTAACTATTAAGCAAGAGGAGTTGAGGAGGGACTTGGTCAAGTGTAAACTTGACGGAAGAAACAACCATGGGTCGAAGCCCAAGGAGGAAGAGGAGAATGCAACCCTCGCATCCAAGGGGTAGGATGAGCAACAAAAGAAGAAGAAAAATGTTTTGAAGATCAAATGCTTCAGGTATGGTGAATTTGGTCACTAAGCAACACAGTGTCCTCTTAGGAAGAAGGAAAAAGATGAGAAGCATGATCTGAAGGTTGCGGCTGTGAAGATTGAGGAGGATGAGTTTTCCATGACAACCGAGATGCCTCCAGGAGGGAGGTGGGCTGATTTAGAGTTGTAATTCGAAAGAGCTATAGATGGGCAGGATCCTTGAGGAGCCCACCTATCGGATCAATCCCTTGCTATTGGAGCTCATATTAGTTGTAGAACGATGGAACAATGTCAGTTGGTGTAGAGGAGTGCCAATGTGACAGTTGCAGAGGCTAGTAACACCAGAGACTGAGCAACACAAAGTAGAGTTGGCAGCAGTGTAGTTGGCACAAAGTAGAGGTCAACAATAGTGCAGAGGCTTTAGAGGGTCAACGTTGAGACTAGCAGTAGTCAGACTCCAACAAAGAGATACATTGTACTGAACACCAATTCAATAATTTGTGATGATTTTCCGTTGCTGATGCAATGGTAGCAACAATTGGAGAACGTTGCAGTGCAAATGCAATTGGCAGTGGTAGTGCCAACATCAGCACAAATGCATAATTAAGAGGGAGTTGCAATATGAATTCAATGTTGATAGTGGCAGGGTCAACAGCAATAAAGATGCAACATTTGTGCAGTAGTTGGTGGACAGGATGTTAGACATCAACAACGTAAAGGGAGATGGCTCAAAATCATAGGAATGTTTCAATAGGTTGCATTGCTAGAGCACATTCCTCACTAAGAGGGGGTGTTGATTTATGGTAGCTTCAGATGTGCTCTAAGTCTCAAAATTTGCATGGAGGCTTAGGCACATGCATTCTCCAATACCCCCTCTTAGTGAGGAATTCCACATGAATTAAGATTTTTAATGGAGTTCCTAAGTCTACACTTAGGGAAATTAAAATATTAATGGGTATTAATCAAAATATGGGTGAGAATGATCTAGAAGGCAGATCAAGTCATGTTTTAATCTTAGCTATTGATTAGAGACTTAATCTCGATCGTTGAAGACTTAACAGGAAAAGTATAAAATGTAGGCTTGGGGTTCATTTGTAAACACACACAGAGAGATTGAGGAAAGCTATTTTCTAAGTTGAGAAGTTCTCAGGAGGAAAATCGATTGGGGAGATCTTGCAGCTGAGGGGTAGAGAGAATCTGGGAGAAGGACTTTCCAGAAAATACAGGATAGAGAGGCGGAGAGAGCTTGCAGAGAGGCAACGCAATAGCCGGGAGAGCTGACGCAAAAAAGTTGCCTATCATGCAGAATCTAGAATTGTTGGAACATCCAAAACTGTTGGGAACTTCTGGAACAACCGAGACTTCCGGGAACTATTGGGAGAGTTGATGCAAAGGGCATGGAAGGTGACGCAGGGCCAGTGCAGAAATAGCCGGGGTTAGCCAGTCTTGTGCTGGATCAACCAGAATTATTTCAGGTGAAGTGAGGTAAAAATCACTTAGATTTTCTGCCAGTATTTTATCTATAAAGGATTGCGAGATGAGCATCCTAGATTTGTATTAAGGTATTTCTCCATTATAATAATAAAATCCTCAGAGTTGTTGCATCGGTTTTCCCACATTGGGTATTTTCCGGGGACTATTATGTTCAAAAGTAAGTGTGTCCTATGTATCTTGTTCTCTTCTCTATTTTTTGTTTCATGAGATCAAATATTTAATTAGTGTAGGTTGCAGAAGTATTTTGCTTAAGTATTCAAAAGAATAACTTGATGAATGTAATTTAAAAATCAAGTAGGTGAAGTAGATTCAGATTTGTTGTAGTAGGGGTTCCTTCAGAGTGTAGGAATTTTCTCATGGTATCAAAGAGTTGAATTTGAAACATGAAGAGCAGATCAAGTGCTGAGAAGTGTGGCCGAAAGTTGCACTTGGTAGCAATTTGAATCCCCTTTAAGGGATAGCGCAGTCTTTGCCGGGAAGCAGATTTGAGGAAATCTCTCTCTGAGTGAGACGACAGAGAGGTATGATTTCTAGTTTGTGAGTTTGCAGAGGCAAAGGGAGTGACATAGAGCCTCAACGCAATGCTTGAAGGGAGCAGTTTCTGTCATGGTAGAAATCCACTGGAAAAGAACAAAGACACGTAGAAGGGGAATTTTCTCCTCAGAAAAATTTCTGCCAGAAAGTTCAAATTTCTACCTTGTTGAGTAGCTGAGTGGTGCTAAGCAGTGACTAGAGGAGCCAGTTCAATAGTTGGGTGAGATGGCATCACATGTGCTCAGTGATTAGGGCAGGTTGGAAGACCAGAATATTAATTGTTCTAGAGGAATATGATCTAGAGGCCTACGTCAATAGTGTTGTAGTTGTTCCTACTGACAACAATCAAAAGAAGTAGTACAAGGCCGAGCAGGGGAAGGCAAAGTGGCCCATTCTTGATGGAGTTTGAGATCATGTGGTCTCACACTTGTAGGGCAAGGATAACACCCGAGAGATGTGGGAAGCCTTGTCTTCTCTGTATGAAGGCTCTTTTGAATAGAGGAAGATGTATTTAGAGCAGAAGTTGTAGCGGACTTTGATGCAAAAAGGAGAAGGGGTGAACCTATACCTTTAGCGTCTTCAAGACACTAGAGACCAGATTGCTGCAATGGGGTCCACTCCTTAGCCAACCGCGATGGTGAGGATAGCCTTGAATGGAGTCTTGGAGGAATGGCAAGTTTTCGCCCAAAGCATATTAGGCAGAGAAAAACTACCTTCATGGGAGAAGATGTGGGTGTCTCTTCAACATGAGGAGTTAAGGAGGGACCTAGTGAAAGTTAAACTCAGTGGCATTAGTTGGAGTGGCACAAAGACAAAGGAGGAGGAGGAGAACACAACTTTGGCATCGAAGGGACAGTAGAAGCTGAAGCAAAAGAAGGAAATTTCGCAGGTGAAATGTTTCAGTTGTGGCGAGTTGGGCCACTATGCATCCCAGTGTCTTTTGAAGACAAAGGACAAGGATGAGAAACATGATCTTAAGGATGCTTCAACAAAGATTGATGAGGATGAGTATGCCATGAGTGCCCACACATCTCCAAGAGGGAGATGGGGTGATATTGAGATGTAGTCGGGAGGACTATAGGTGGGCAGGATCCTTGAGGAGTCCACCTCTTGGATCAATTCCTTGCTACGGGAGCCCAAGATTCAGCAGTAGTGAGATGGAGTTAGTGTCAGATGATGTATTGGAGCATTTGGAGGATAGATGCAGTAGTCGGGGACCAGAAACTGATCAACGTAGAAGAAGGTTGGCAACAGTGCAATTGGTTAGAGCAGGAGTCAGCAATAGCGTAGAAGATTCAGAGGGTTAGAATCAACAATAGTTAGATTCCAACATTCATTGTATTATGTTGAGCACAGTTAAGTTCAACTAATTGTGGATGTTTTTCAGTTGCTTCTCTCATCAACTGAGTTGCAGTACAGATGCAGTGTTAGCAATGGCAGTGCTAGTAGCATAACAGATGCAACGTTTCAGAGGGAGATGTAGTACAAATGTAGCAGTGATATTGGAATGGGAAGCAGTATAGTAGCAGCAACAGCACAATGTTGGTGTCAACAACAGTGCAAAAAGGAAGTGCTTCAGAAACAGAGCAGCATGAAAGTGGACATTGTGGCTAGATCACTTTCCTCGCTAAGAGGGAGTGTTAGTTTTTGGTAGCATTGGGAGTGCTCTAGCGTTGACAATTGGTGGTGTGGCTAAGGCACATGAGTTCTAAAGAACCCAAAAACTGTTTGGTGAAATTCCATCCGGATTGTATTTTATTAAAATAATTAATATTTTTAATGGAGTTCTGAAGTCTAAACTTAGGGAAATTAAGATATTAATGGGTATTAATCAAAATATGGGTGAGAATGATCTAGAAGATGGATCAAGTCATGTTTTAATCTTAGTCATTGATTAGAGACTTAATCTTGGTCATTAAAGACTCAATATGAAAAGTATAAAATGGAGGCTTGGGGTTCATTTGGAAACACACAGAGGGAGATTGAGGAAATTGTTTTTCTAAGTTGAGAAGTTCTCACGAGGAAAATCAATTGGGGAGATCTTGTAGATGAGGGGTAGAGAGAATCTGAGAGAAGGAATTTCTGGAAAATATAGAATAGAGAGGCGGAGAGAGCTTGCAGAGAGGCAACACAGTAGCTAGGAGAGATGACGGAAAAAATAGTCTGTCATGCAGAATCCAGAACCCCCGGAACAATCGAAACTGTCGGGAACTACTGGAAATTGTCGGAACAACCTGGAGAGTTGACGCAGAGGCAACGCGGTAGCCGGGAGAGTTGATGCAGAAAATCTCCTTGTCATGCAGAATCCAAAAACTGTCGGAACAACCGAGACTGCCTGGAATTGCCAGAACTGTCGGGAATTGCCAGAACAACTGGGAGAGTTGAAGTGGAGGGAAGAGAAGGTGACGCAGGGCTAACACAAATCCTGAAAGGCTGATTTAGGGCCTACGCAGGGCCAATGCAGAAATAGACTGGGTTAGCCAATCTTGTGTCAGATCAGCCAGAATTCTGCCGAGTGAAGTGAGGTAAAACTCACTCAAATTTTCTCCTAGTATTTCTCTGTAAAGGATTGTTAGATGGGCATCTAAGATTTGTATTAAGATATTTCTCCTGCATAATAATAAAACCCTCAGAGCCGCTGCACTGGTTTTCCCGCATCGAGTTTTTCTGGGGACTGTTGTGTCCAAAAATAAGTGTGTCCCATGTATCTTGTTCTTTATTCTATTTTCTGTTTCATGAGTCAAATATTTAATTAATGTAGGATGAAAAAGTAATTTACTTCAGTATTCTGAAGAATAACTTGATGAATGTAATTTAAAAATCAAGTAGGTGAAGAAGATTTAGATTTGTTGTAGTAGGGGTTCCTTCGGAGTGTAGGATTTTTGACATACTCAACAGAGAAGGCAGAGGGACATCCAATAGTGGTAGCGCAGAGACAGAGGCACTGACATAGAGCTACGTAGGGCCACATAGAAGCAACACAGAAGCTGAGACGAAGTCTAAAAATTTGCTGAAGGAATTGATTGTAGAAGCTGGAAGCTGGGGTGTGAGACCGAGAGGCAGAAATTGAAGTTCCTGGGCAGCAAATCAATCAACTGGAGGAGTGATGCTATCCCCATAGGGTTTGACATTGGGTTGATGTAGAGGCAGCGAGGGGTAGTCAGTCAATGGTTGGATCAACCAGGATTTCCAATGATAGTGTGAGGTAATCTCACATATCTCTCAGTTAGTGATATTCTCTGTAATTGGATTGCTGGGAAGGCATCCAAAAGTTGTATTCAGAAATTACTACTGCATAATAATAAAAACCTCAGAGTTGCTGCACTGGTTTTCCCACATTGGGTTTTTCCGGGGACATTTGTCAAAAAATATCTGTGTAGATGTGTTTTATATCTCTTTCTTGTTCAGTTTCTTGTTTCGGCATATTATTTTAAATAATGAATGTTGCAGTTATATTTACTTCGATATTTACCGTAGAACACAGTAAATAACTTGTATGGATTAACAAGTAGGAGAAGTAATATCAATTTGTTGCAGTAGGGATTTTGGGTTTAGGAATTTTCACACTTTGATCATCATGGATCCTGCAAAAACTTAGCACTAATTTGCAATAAAACATGATATTCTCAAAGGAGAAAGGTTATCAATATCTCTTCATACGATACATATGCAACAAATTCATAAATAGTGCTACTAAAACAAATTCAAAGTAGATAAATAAAAATGAGATGCACTTTTTACTTGCCAGGAAGTGGTGCTTCTTGGACTACCTGCCAGTGTTCAATTGATAATTTGTTCGTTTGATATCAAATTTACTTGATTCAAAAACCAGGTTAAAGCAAATTCATATCAGAAACATGTTTTTAATGATTTAATACTTTTTCCAAGTCCAAAGCTGTAAATTCCATAAAATGACAATTTTTTCCTATCTCAAATGCTATTGAAACCTATCTCATCGCATAGAGATCGTTGAGATCTTTCCAACAACACTTGAATCACCTCAAACAAATGTCGTATGAGAAAGTTATGATTGTTTGAAGTTTTAGGAAAACGATGAAAATGGAGGCATGGGTGCCACGTGGCAGCGCCAGGAGTGCCACTTGGCAGCACCAAGGAGTGCCACATGGCAGATCTAAGGGATGCCACGTGGTAGTACTTTGCTGACATGAATTGATGACGTGGAAAAGAGTTGACGTGGCATGATGATGTGATAGTAATGTGGACTGCTAATATGGCGATGATGTGGCATTGACTAGTCAACCACTGATGTGGCACGCTAAGTTGGTAGAGTGTAGTGGATTGCTGACTAGACAAGGTGATGTGGCAGCAACAAAATTGTTTCCTAATTAAGGGTTGTCAAAATTATAGAATAATTAACAAATTTTGGACTCTACTAGATTTAAACTCATGACCTCTCATTTACAAATTCAAAGACTTACGAATTTGTGTAATTAGAGCCATAAAAATGTTATTTAAAGTAAAAAATAGTAACCAATGGACAAATTTGACTAACCAGGCAACAATTTGACAAATGCCCCACAGAAAAAAATTCAATATTTTTAGGAGAAATAAAAGTATCTAACTGCTTTAGGGCAATTGTCAATCGATTTAATGCCACCAAGATGTTTGATTTTCAATTGAACTGATCCTCTTTAAAAAAAAATGGGTCTCACAACTAATTTATTCCATAAAAATTGGGAAAACATTGAAGCTAAAACTCAGATTTTATTTTATTTTATTTTTTTTGCAGGTTGCTACAAGGAGTGTTACAACAAAATTGGTGGGCCATTTTTCTCACAAACTGTTTGTTGGATTTTGCTCAAATTTTGTAGACATGTTCCTACCGTTTTAATGTTTATGCACACCAAAAATCAACACCATCCAATGCACAGATTTCGAGATGTAATCAAAATGGTTGTAGGTGATGATGTGTTTCGACAATTTTTTTGTAAATTTTAGAAACAATTTTCTCACAAACTACATATCAGATTGTGCTGAAATTTTGTAGGGAGGTTTCTATGGTCTTAATGTTTTTGAATACCAAAAATCAGATCGATCCCATGCATGGATCTCGAGATATAAGTGAAATCGCTGAAAGTAATGATCCTCATTTTCTTGAAAACTGTGAAACATATTAGGCTGAAATTTACAAGGATCGTTCATTAGAATATTATGCAATTCCTATATAAAAATTACAAGAAACCAGCTCCTAGTTTGTAATAATTTCCAGTGTATTGAAATCATGGTTTTTTCACACAATTCCTATATTACAGGTTCTCTATAACTTTCAAGTAACATTCCTTTAGCTCTGCTGAACTTGAGAAAAAAATTTGTTAGCAAGCTTTCAAATTTATCATTTAAACAAGAAAAAAATGGAACTTGAAATTTTCTTTAATACCAGATATAATGAAGCTTTTCAGCAATCAAAGAAAATTTAAGGGCAGCTTGAAGTGCTTCAAATCCACCTAATATTTATATTCCACCACTTTTCTTTAATACCAGATATAATGAAGCTTTTCAGCAATCAAAGAAAATTTAAGGACAACTTGAAGTGATTCAAATCCACCTGGTATTTATATCCCACCACTTAACTTTAAGTGGTTTTGCATTGGGATATGATAAATAATCCTGGTAAGTAAAAATGAGGACCTGAAATTTCATCCTTTACTAACTGAACAGATTTGGTTTACAATAATCCATTAAAGAGAGAGAACATTAAAATGTAATCCTTTATTAACAGAACATATAAGTTTTACAATAACCATAGCAATTGCAACCAATAGGTGGGGGCACAAAATAGATGAACAGATTTGGTTTACAATAATCCAATAAAGAGAGAACATTAAAATATAATCCTTTATTAACAGAACATATAAGTTTTTTTACAATAACCTGGTAAAGGGAGATAAGTGACTAGCAATTGCAACCAATAGGTGGGGCACAAAATAGATGAAACTTCCACATGAATGCAAATGATCATTGGTTGAGAACCTGATATAAATAAACTCATCATTGCATTTAAAAAAAAAAAATTAATAAACAACAAAGAAATTCCTCGGAAATATTCGTTAAACAAAAATAAATAGGGCTTAATGGTTAAGAGCATGTCTTTCCTTCTAAGAGATCACAGGTTCAAAACCAGAGGGGGTAGCGTATGTACGCTTTCATAGAATTAGTAGTCAAATCATACCCATAAGTGGGTCCATTGTCCCACAAACAAGGGGGTCTCATACACCAATTTGGTGTCCAGCTTGGCCATGACCTTAAAATTGGATAATAATAATAATAATAACAACATCCAATTTAAGTTAACTCAACCACCGATTAGAAGCATTCCAACAAAATAATTTCAGACTTTTCAATTATCGACAATAAGCAATTAGCTAGAATGTCAAATTTAATAGCAGTCAAATCATACCCATAAGTGGATCCCTTGTCCCACAAACAAGGGGGTCTCATACACCAGTTTGGTGTCCAGCTTGGCCATAACCTTAAAATTGGATAATTATTATATAATAACAACATCCAATTTAAGTTAACTCAACCACCAATTAGAAGCATTCCAACAAAATAATTTCAGACTTTTCAATTATCGACAATAAGCAATTAGCTAGAATGTCAAATTTAAATGTAAAATGTACTGGAAATATGTGACTATACCTCTTAATATTTCATCAACCACCTGGAGAATGCATGGGAAGATTACCTTTATCTGTGCATACTTATGGATTTAATCAAAAGGGAATCAATCAATAACAACCAATAATCTGCCAACAACACATTTTAAATAAACAGCCTTGAAAGTGCCATATTTCTTGGGCATGTAACTAAGTGTTTCAACTATTTTCATGCATGGAAACTACTTTGGCAATTCTAAATACATAAAGCTCGGATGATTGTATTTCTTTGGATTCTTGTTCTCCTGAACTGCCATCTTGCTCACAGGATAACTTTTCGGCTTATCAAATACAAATCTCTCTTTTGCAAGGAGTGATAGCTTGTTGGCTTAAGGTAATTTTCTGAAAACAAACAATATTTAGCGAGAACAATATAATCCCCAAAGCACTTTCCTACTCTGGCATCTAGGAGAGAACAATCCTTTATAAACTTCTTTTGGACTTCACTGGAGTTACAGGAGATCTCCCGGATTCAAACACTGGATGCAAAAATACAAAAATCTGCAGAAACAAATTGATACAAAAATCACGATGTATCAAGACAATGTCACAAAAGATACTTCTGCTTTTCTTTCCTATTTATAGCAAATTTAGGCACCTTGTTGTTTAGTTCAAAAATCATCATACCATAAAGAATTTGGGACAATTTCAGAAATGGGATAAAAAAAGAAATTAGACTTCGCTAAACAAAGAAGCACAAACCTTTGCTTGTAAAACTTTTTGATTCTCACTAAAATTAAAATACTGATTTGGATGGTTGATCCGTGTCACATGAACATGCATGAAGAGCTTCAAAGGTCAATGTGCATGCCAGCTGCAAAATATGATAACAAGCGAATCAATAAAACTATATCAGAGAAAAATTGACGAGTAAATATCACAGTTGTCACATGCCCAAGTAGAGTCTATAATATTGCTTACAGCCTCCCCAGATCAAGCAACAATAATGCTCCTGTTAACGAAGGTCTCTCTGTAAGCATTTAAAATATATGGAATTGGAACTTCTAGTAGCTAAGTTCAGGTTATTATCTCCACATTACAAAATCAAACTGTCACCATCCATAAAGCATATCTACATCCCTACATTACTGTTGTTTATCGCTATGAAGTCAGCCCTCTTCAAAGCGTATATCACGAACAAGTAACTCAAGGTATGTGGGAACAGATTTGGAGAACTGGAGAGGGGAGATTTAGCAACTAAAATCATCCCAAATATTAGTAAAACTTATCATTGAACATAAGGGATTAAAGACATCTTTGGCTATTAATGCATATGACATTAAAATGTGGAAACCCCATCTTATGGAGTTGTTAAGATTTCTGTTTTCATGATGAAACAATCAAATCATTACTTTAAATCATAGTTACCAAGTTCGAATTCGAATTCGAATGCGAAATCGATTCGGTACGAAAAAAATTCGATTCCCTAAAATATAATACGGAAAAAATAAAAAAATTGGCCAATATAAATCTTACATTATTATTAATAATATTTTTTTCTTAAATTTTGAATAATTTAAATTAACAATTATGAATTATATTATAGAATTGCAAATAAAATTAGACATTGAAATTAGTAGACACAATTCATTTTTAATGGAAGTGAATGAGATATTGAAATTAGTAGAAACAACTCCTGTTAATGGAAGTGAATAAGATACAATGGTCAGAGCAAACTCTTTAACATTAAAAAAACGACACCTTTTAAATTGTTGATTGGTCAATCAAAAAATAGTAACTAATGTTGTAGTTTTTAATGATAAATATTTAGGCAATTTTCTAATTACTAAAATAAAATATAGATAAAAAATCATGAATTATCAAGAATTATCAAATTAGAATTCTTGTTGTTTTCCTAAATTTTCAAATGGAAGTGAATAAGATATTGAAATTAGTAGAAACAACTCCTCTTGGTCAATCAAAAGATAGTAACTAACGCTGTAATTTTTAATGATAAATATTTAGAAAATTTCCTAATTACTAACTGAATAAAATATAGATAAAAAAAACATCAAATTAGAAATATCAAGAATCATCAAATTAGAACTATCTTGCTATTTTGCTAATTGTTTAAAAGATTTAGAAACCATATAATATATTTTCCTTACAAATTTCTTAAAAACAAATAACTAAATTACAACCAATTTTATTATGAATAAATAATTCCATTTTCATTACTTACTAACCAAAATATTATATGAAAGAAATTAAAATTAAAAAAAACAAAAGACAAAAAAATATTTTATTGTGAAAATGGGAAATTA